>VWZS01007224.1:675311-886824 GCA_013397075.1 Rhabdornis inornatus
CGTTTTAGAGGGCGTCGTGAGACCTGCCGAAAACAATGGGAACTTTCTCCTGCGCCAGGGGTGCCGCTGCCTCCGGCCTGCCCGGCCGTGCTGCCCTACGAAGTGGGTGTGCGGGGTTGGCGCTCTCCTGAGGCGCCTGTGCTTCGGCGGTGACAGCTAATTTGCTTATTTTAACAGAAACGAGCTGCTGGATGTAGAAGGAAAGTAGGTCGTGCGCACGGAAAATGCCTCTAAGGGACAAGTGTTGTCAGACTGACCACCATCACCATGGGTGCTGTGAACCAGGTATAGTGGTGTGTGATGTTTCGGCTGTTTTGCATACCTCCTTCATTAAAAGCTCGCAGAAACTGTTGTGAGGATTGTGAATATATATCATTAGTGTGAGCTCTAGGTACAAAAAGTTTCTGAATTTTGTTTGGAAGTGGTTTTTTGTATCCTTGAACTGTCGCCTTAAAATCATTTCAGGAAGAGAATATTGTAGTTCCGGGATGTGGGATAATCCTCAGGCCACCACATGAGCATTGTATGCAGTCAGCAGAGGAAGGCAAAAGTTGTATAAAACAACTGACCATTATGTTTCCAAAAATTGCAGTGTTCTCAGTTTTTTTGTAAAATGGTGTTTCTGGCAATCATTTGCATTTGTTGTTTATATTTTTACTCTGTCTTCTGTAGTGAATTCTGGTGAAATTGACTATCTTAGTCTCAGAGGAGAAAAACCTCGCCAAGTCTCAGAACAACTCTTTGCATTCCATTCCTGACTGATGTGAAAGATGCTGTCAGTGGAAACTGTAATGAATATTCTGAAGGTTCAGCCAACCTGTTAGATGCATTTGAAATTATTCTGCTTATTGTTATAATTGGTATTTTTAAAAGCAATTTTGTTTCTTTTTGCCTTGTTATAGAGTTTATTTGGATGCTTTCACTTACATTTTTGAATGAAAGGTGCTATTTGGATGCTTTTATTTTTGTTTTGAGAAGAAAGACATCAGTTTGGGGAATTGACAGATGAAAGTGTGAGCATAGTGACTTTGATTATGCCCCTTTAGTGAAATGTAATTTGAGAGCAGATGTTGTTCAGTTAGTGGAAACATTTCTTGGTGTTGATGATGAAATGGTTTTGAGTCACTCTAGTGCTTTAAAAAAGGAAAATATTTTTCTTGCCTGAAAAATTAACAGTGGTGTGTTAGGTCTGCTTCACCTGTGTTACTCCTCTTGATGTCAGTAGGTGTTGTACATGCATATTAGAGACTGTATAAAAAGCAAAGTGTTTTATTTTGATGTGTAGGGAGTAGGCTAGTAGAATACAATATTGTCATTGTGTTAGAGATCCCCAAATGATTAGCTGATTTGTCATGGTTGTTATGTGTTTGTATAAATTATATGTTATGGAACCAGTATAGGTGGGTGAAGTGTTCATTCTGTTGTCCTTTTTTACAGTGCTTTGTTTTCTGATTTTCTTTTCAGCTAGAATTTATTTATAACCTTTTATCATTTAGCTCAACATTCCTGTCAAAATTTGTTTAGTCTCTTGCACTTATTATCTCTAAATAGTTTTATACTATGCCTTAATTGGCCTTTATTAAAAATAGATTTCTTAGAGATCTCAGTGCTTCATTTAGAAATGAAAACCTTAAAATGGGGTTAAAATCAAGCCAAATTGTTAGGGTGGGAGCCAGTTTATGAAGTGCAAGGCTGGCTGTTTAGTAAATAAGAAATATAAAAGAAAACTTAACTAATGATTTTTCAAGCACATGTTTCAAGAAGTGTTCTTCTTCCTGTAAATTTGGGTTTCTCTCTGGGCAAAGTTTAATTGCCATATCTGTATAGAGCAGTGAAGTGCTATTAATTTTCATGTGCATAAATACTGCATATTGGAATGGCTAAACATTCTGGTTAATATGTGTTTTAGTTTCAATAGGTTTTGCAAAGAATGTGATGTGGAATGAAACGTCAGAAATAGAGTATTCCCTCAGCAGTTTATTTGAGACTTAATAGTTTATTGAATGTAGTTTTCATTGTTAAGGATACTATGATAGTATTTTTTTTTGAATATGCTATGTAGCTATGCTTGTACTTTTTTCTGATCATTGCTACTTTAAATTTGGCTTCATTGTTTAGGTGCATACAAGCAACATTGAAATCATATAGTGTGCTGTGAAGTATTTGGTAATGCTGGTAATACAGCATTTGGTAATGCTCTTTTGTACGTGTCATTTGGTTTTAACAATGGGAGTAAAATAGATTGTTCTAGGGAATTATATTAATTGACAGACATTTCTAGTGAGTAATTCGGTTTTAGATATTTATATGTTTCTGTGTTTCTAACACATAGCTTTGAATACACATTTTTTAAGTGATCAAAATGACAGCAAACTGTCAGAAGGTATCATGGCTGGAAAATTCAGTGTTGACTGTTTTTCAATTCAATATAAGTGAAAATTTTAGAGTAAGGCTACTTTTATTGTAGTCCTGGCTTTTCTTTTTAGCTAGTTTACTGTATGTATGGAAAATTCCTGAATTACAGAAATCACCAGAGTGTTTTCTAATGGCTTATTATCCTTTTATATATTTCAGTGCATCTGTTGGAACCTGGTGATCCTCCATTATTACAGCAGCCTCTGCAAACATCAAAATCTGGTATTCAACAAATCATCGAGTGTTTTCGATCGGGTAGGAAACCATGCTTGACCCTTAAGAAGTTCATTACCTTGTTAAAAGAGTTGTGTTTATTGAATATATTAAAATAACCAGCACCTGACTTTATGCGTATTTGCAAAATATTTTTAGAATGAGGTGTTCCTTTTAGTGAAGGTTTTCATAGAAAGTAATGAAGATACAGATCTTGCTGTATAGTTATCCTTCAAAAACTTTGGAAATTAAGTTTGTTGCTCTGCTTTGTGTCATTTCTGCTGCTATTATCAATGAGTTTATCATAAAACTCCTGAGGTGAAGAAAATGCTTCATCTCTAACGTCTTAAATTGCTTTATCAGATTACTTTTAAAGTGTTCCTTGATTGATTTTGGGAGTTGCATTATGTAGCAATGAATAGCTAAGCATTTGGGGCGGCATGCCAGGGAAGATTGAAACCTTCAGAGTTTTCAAGCTGTTTCTACACTTCTGATGTGGCAAACCAAACATTTTATTTTCACAACTCTTGGTCTTTAGTGTTACTATCTATGTGTTTCTAGATTTTTTAACATAGAGCTTTTAAGTGTATGAAATGTGTCATGTATAAAAACACTGCTGCTGTGCAATGGGATGCATGGCTGGTCTGAATTTTGTAAAAGAGCACAGTATTTAAGTTGTCCACTAGCATTTCAATAACTTAATACAAAAACAGAATGTGAGATTATTCATTAGTAACCTTTCTTGGTTTGCTTGAGGTTGCTTGAAGCCTCAGATAAGCGTGACAGGCTTCTTTTGCTTGAAGCAGATTAAAGGAATATCTACTGGTAGCAGCACAAACTAGTTGCAGGTACTTTGTCACTGAGCTACTATCAGATCATGCTCACTGGCATGTGTTAAGTTGGTAGCTTACTTGGATATCATCAGTCACCTGCGTCAGGAAGGTTGGACAAAAGGCAAGAGGACTTTGAGACAAAGATTTTACCGGCTAGTTTTGAATAAGCAACGTTTCATTATGGAAAGAGAGTATTTGATTCTCGTCTTAAAGGAATAGAAATTTTGGACAGAGTATTGTACATAACTGTTTAAGTAATTTTATCAAAGGCTTCTGTCATTCAAAGCATTAAGAATAAAAAGTGAATTTGAATCTATTTTTTTCTAAAAAAGAAACTGCTTGCAAAAGGCATAAAGTTAGGTACTTCTGATAGAGATATTTATTACTGGTGTTCTGTACCAGTTTCTTGTGACTTTGATGTTATTCATCAACATTTATGAATTTTAACAGAATTTTACAAGGTACCACCTGCATTCCCATCACAATATACAGTTAGATGTAACTACAAAATAGAGAATACTTCAGTAAGTCTTCTCCAGGAAGCTGGAGGCAGTGTGTACTGGCAGAAGATTGACTTGTTGCCACAGTCTGCTGTTGGTGAAGAATAAGGAGATAAGATTTTGCTTTCCTCTGCCTGTTTTGTCCACAAAACCAGTGGATGTTTTAAATTTTTTTGTTGTTTCCAGAAGTTTCTGAATGTCTACAGTTTAATTCAAAAGGAGCAATTATTTTTCTTTACTCCCACCTGTGAAAAGTTTCACAGTCGCATAAGGATGATTTGAAGCCAGAGTGACTACCATGTCATATAGTATGATCTCCAATATGTCATAAATCCTTTAATCTCATCCAGTAATTCTTAAATCCAGTAATTTGTATTGGAAAAAAACATTTCAGTCCTGAATAGGAGACTGAATACCAGTGAAATAGGGGAGAGAATGAGGAACCTGTGTGTCCCTTGACTGGGTAATAGTGGAGAATTTTTTTTTTTTTTTTTTTTTGAAACTGAGGTTTGTGGCTAGGGCATGCATGAACAGCACGTAATTTTATCTGCATGGAGCATCTTCAGTTTTCTTCAGTTGTATTTTCTTTATGTGCAGAAATTCAGATGTCAGTTGACAAGATCTGAGTAAAAAACTTGCTTTTGGGGGAAACTCGGCAACAAATAAAAATTGTACAATATCTAAATGTTTGTCCAGTAGTATGTTTGTAAAAATGCAGATCAAATGAAGGTGAGGTTACTAACACTCAAAGAAAGAGCAGTGGATATGGCTTGGGAAGGCATAGGAGAGGACAGAAGCTGGTAGCCTCAGATGGTCAAGTTTGGATACCATTTTTAAGGAACTTTTGAAGAAGACACTGTGCTTTGCTGAAACTCAGATTTAAAAAGCTTTGTAGTACTATTATTGCACAAGAAATAAGTTTTCTTGATAAGGCCCATTTGTATTGCAGAACTATTGCCTATTATGAATTATTAATATTTGAAAGATTTTAATTTAGAAAATGGTTCTGAAGTGTGGCTCTAAGTTTGATCTTTGAAAAGAATTCTTAAGAGAAGTGTGATGAGATTTCAGAACACTTGACCTTGTAATTCAGTCTGAAGAATGTCTTGCTGCTGCTGTTCAATGGGTGTTTGATACTATTTATTCATGGTCCCTTTTTGTTATATTTTTGCTTGTTTGATTAGTGTTGAGTGATTAAATTCTAAGAAAAATCAAGATAGATAAATTAGCTGAATTTGTTTAGTTAGTGCTCTTTTCTAATTTGGAGTGGGTAAGTATCATTTAGTAATCTATTCCTAATTTTAGGCCTTACATTCATAATTTTCATGAGATGAGAAATGAAGGGGTAAGTTTGAAATATAAAAAAGTGACAGGAGCTGGAATACTTCAACAATGCTAGATCTAACTATCTTTGCATACAACGCATAATAGTCTGGAAAGCTGGCATATTTTATCATGCTGTGTTTTAACAGAGATCTTTCAGATTAAAGTTGTATGTATTTTCCTTTCATTAGGCTGAAAATATGCCTACATTTCTACTATCTCGCCTAAATGTCATCATCTTGGACTTGGGTCAGATATCTATGTGTAATAACATTTCTTGACCTGTTAGTCATTCTCTTTGATCTATTTTATACTTAGTTTTTTGCCTTACTAGGTGCCATTTCTATGTGAAATAGCTGTATGTGTCTTGTTTTCTTAGCACTGTAGGATAACCCTAAAGAAAAAATACTACAGGCTTCTTTAAATGCTCTAAGTGCTTATTCTTTCTTATTGGACAATTGTATTGCAACAACGAAATACCATAGTAAGAACTCTTTCCTAATGTTAGGTGTTAGTTTTTATTGTAAATCATTGCACTTTCTCTGTAAACTGTAATGTGTTTACCCCATCCTTGAGGGGTTTTTTCATCATAGTCTTGTCTTCACAGTGAAATTTAGAACATGTATCATAAACTTTCAGTACAAATGATGAAACAGCATTAACAAAAGATAAAATGCTGTTATAATTATTCATGGTCTAAAATATTTCCTCTTTCATGGGATGATGTGAATTAAGAGATGAACAGAAAACCTTCCTTAAGTGTAACATTTCTTTTATTACAGGAACAAAACAACTTAAACATATCCTGTTAAAAGATGTGGACACCATTTTTGAGTGTAAATTGTGCCGGAGTCTCTTCAGAGGATTACCAAATTTAATTACTCATAAAAAGTTTTATTGTCCTCCAAGTCTGCAGATGGATGATAGTAAGTGTTATTAATTTAAATGTTTAATAAAGCTGTGTGAGGTTGAAAAACTTATCTTTCTTTACGATTTACACAAACATACCTGAAACAGAAATGCAAAAAAAAGAGGTGGGTCTAAATTTCTCTAGTAACATATGTAGATCACTTTTATGTTATTGAAGGAATGACTTTATATGAATTAACAACCAAGAGCAATGCCAGTATCATAATGAGATAGGTAGTTTATACATCTAGCCTTTTAATTGTCACTCTTAACGCTTTCCATTCCTTCTTCCCCTTTTTCTTTCACATCTGTACTTTACTGTGAAAGATACCAAAAGCATGTCAAAGGACTGGGAAACTACTCTCACAGAAAACAGTGGCTCTAGCAGGGTGTTTTAGTTTTAGTCCATCATAGCTCTGATAGACTTTGGCTGCTCCTGTGAAGTGACCTGGGTCAATATTCTTAATATTCTCCTCTACTGAGGCAGCCCTTAGAGTGCTTGTGTCACGGATGCAGTCTTTTGGTCTTAGTATGAAACACAGACTAAAAGTTTACCTGTTTATTTAAGGATCTGTGCTTGAATAATGTTGTCTCTTTTCCTCTGCTTCACTTTACTGTTTGCAGCTTTAACGTATCTTACGTAATTGTGCCTAGCCCAACATCTTCGTTGTAGAAAATAAACTTTATTATTAAAAGAAGTAACTTAAGTGATGAGGAAAAAAACCAAGAACTATATTGTTTATGGAAAAAGAAATTTATTACAGTCTCATTCCAGTGATGACTTTTTGTTAATCAGAGTAAAGTTGATTAATTTAAAAATGTGTCAGCATGCAAAATATTTTGTAAAGCTAATTGTCTTGACCTCTTAACTAGATTGATATAGGTGCAACGAGGAATTTTCTTTCCTGATTAATGCCTTCCTGCCTCAATATTTCAAAAATTAGGAACAAACAGAGATATAATTTGAGAATTCTTTTTGCACATAGTGTGAGCTGAAAGGAGCATGTGAAAAGGCTGGTACTGTCACATTCCTTAAATGAGCTTGCTTGGCCAGTTAAAGAATCACAGTTTCTCTGTGAGAAGGGGTGACTCGTAGCTTCAAAGCAGGGTTAGAAGTGCATGTGACTTTAGATGCAGTAGTTTCTAAGTAAAGCAAGATTACCCTGAGAAAAGACTTAATGTCCAGCTCCTGGCATTCTAGCCTTCATTTAACTTCCTGATTAACTTTCATATGTTAATATGAAATAACATGCAAGTAACATACGAATAAAATAACTTCAACTGTTCACTATGAGAGGTGCAAATAAAAGGAATAATATCTCACTCTGAATAAAACTGTATAAATACTCGTGCTTTATGTAAAATTGAGTATAGTTATTGAACTAAGTGGGAGTTTTTTCAATAAATAAAAAGATAGTGAACAAGTGGCAGGAATAAAAGCTCAGCACACTGTGGTGAAAACTTCACGCACTCAGTATAGTCGTGAAGTAGTCTTAAAAGGTGGTATAAAATAGGAAGGACTTTTTGCTCTTGATAAAAACTATATAGATAGGCTCCTTTGAAACTGACTGTAAAAGCTGTTAAAAATTCAGTGTTAAAAATGGGTTTGGAGCAACAAAACAGCCTATTTTTTGTACTGACACTTTCCATGTATTGCTGGGTGTGTGGAAGGAATAACTCTGACTGTGTTTTTTTTAAGTAGCTGTTACCAGGACTCTCATCTTTAAAACTATCCACAATGATTTGAACTGTGTCATCTCAGTGTCTCACCTTTTTTGCTGTATGACCCTGGCATCCTAGTTGTGCTGTTGCAGATGCTTTGAGTGTCACACTGGGAACTAGAGCACTGAACTAATTTGGGATTTAAAAAGAGAATGTTACTGAGACCTGTAAAGTATTATCTACTTATATCTTCATGCAATGCTCAGGTTACACAGATGTTTCATTCTTTGGTAAGGATTGTTCAGAATTCACAGAGAAGAGCTTATTTCCAGAATTAGGTTCCTTTATTGAGAGTGCCTGTATCCTGCAGTAGGAAAATCAGTTTTTAATGATACTTCAGGCTTAGTTGCACACCTGCAGAACAGGCTCAGCTGAATGATGTTATTTTTGCCGATTGACACAGTTTTTTAAAGACCAGCTTAATTCCAGTCATAAAAATTTTTGGTTCAGGTGGCTTTCACATTAGCATGCAGGAGGGTCATTTCCGATGTTGGCTTTTAATAAAAAGGCAACTTGTAATGATTACTCAAGGCCTTTGAGTGTTCAGAGAGTACAAAAGAGGATTTGTACTAATTTGGAGACTGAATTCACGTAGTGGTTAAAATCTACTTTGAAATTTAAATATTTGGAAATTACCAAATAATTAAAAAATACCTTTTCCTCTTTTCACAGACCTCCCAGATACAAAAGATAAGCAGAGTCAAGCCATAAATGATCTTCTTGAAGCAATCTATCCAAGGGTAGATAAGCAAGAATATGTCATTACATTGGAACCTATAGAAACTAATCAAAATGCTGTATTTCAATATGTGTCAAGGACTGATAGCCCAGATGAGAACACAGAAAGTAGCCATACCCCTGATCAAGCTCCAGCACAGATACAGGAACCCAGCACTGAGCAACCCAAGACTGTTTCAGGTCCAGCCCAAGTCCCAGCTGGGGAGACTGTAGAATTACCTCCTGCTGATCCTGTTACAAACAAGGTGATATCTACTCCTGAAGAACAGCCGCCAGCAGTAAATCCAGACTCGGACTCTCTAGATAATTCTGATTATGGCCACCAGTTGATTTGTTGCCTCTGTAGGAAGGAATTTCATTCAAGACGCAGTGTACGCCGGCACATTCGAAAAGTACACAAAAAAAAGATGGAAGAGCTAAAGAAGTACATAGAAACAAAAAAGAAACCAAACCAGTGCTCTGCAAAAGGACGAAATAAGAATGTTCTTGTAGCATTAGGTAGAAGTTGTCCTGTGTGTTATAAATCATTTGCCACAAAAGCCAATGTAAGGAGGCATTTTGATGAAGTTCATAGAGGATTAAGGAGGGATTCCATTACTCCTGATATAGCTACAAAGCCTGGGCAACCTTTGTTCTTGGATACAGTTTCTGCTAAAAAATCTTTTAAGACCAGAAAACAAAAGTCGTCTTCAAAGGCTGAATACAATTTAAGTGCATGCAAATGCCTTCTGTGCAAGAGAAAATATAGTTCACAAATAATGCTGAAAAGGCATATGCAAATTGTTCACAAGATAACTCTTTCTGGAAAGAACTCTAAAAGAGAGAAAGGACCCAACAATACTACCAATGGCACAGAAATAAAAGTTGAACCAGCAGATTCTGTAGAACCTTCACCCCCTTCCATTGCGCTTTCTCCACAGAATGAATTAAAGGGAACAAATCATTCAAATGAGAAAAAGAACACACCGTCAGCACAGAAAAATAAGGTCAAACAGGACCCTGAAAACCCTAAATCAACCACTAAATCAACCACTAAATCAACCTGCAAATCAACCACTAAATCAACCCCTAAATCAACCAATGCATCTGCTGCAGGTGGCCAGCAGAAAACCAGGAAGCCAAAACTTTCAGCTGGCTTTGACTTCAAGCAGCTTTACTGTAAACTCTGTAAGCGCCAATTTACTTCTAAACAGAATTTAACAAAACACATTGAATTACACACAGATGGAAATAATATTTATGTTAAATACTACAGGTGTCCACTCTGCTCTTACGAAACTCGTCGCAAGCGTGATGTGATAAGACACATAACTGTGGTTCATAAAAAGTCGCCACGCTACCTTGGGAAAATAACTGCAAGTTTAGAAATAAGAGCAATAAAGAAGCCAATTGATCTTGTTCTAAATAAGGTGACAAAAAGAGGCTCTCAGAGGGATGAAACAAAACAGATTGGTTCAAAACAGGATGTCACCTCTAATTCTCCCAGTAAAAAGTATGAAGGAGCTGATGTTGGCATTGAAGTAAAAGTAACAAAAAACTTTTCTCTGCACCGATGCAATAAGTGTGGGAAAGCATTTGCCAGAAAAACTTTTCTAGAACATCATAAGAAAACCCACAAAGCAAATGTATCTCATTCACCTGAAGAAAGTAAAACCAAAGGCAGAAGTACAAGATCTAAAGCTGTTGTCTGGTGAGGAGAAAGAAAAAGTGTTTTGTCCTTTATGTTTTTTTTTGAAAACCCCAACAATACCACTGCATTTCTTTTGCTGTTGTTGATTTACTGCTGAAAACATATTTTCCCATAGATTTTATGGTTTAGTGGCTTAAATGCAAAAGTAGATGTCAAATTTGTTCCTTCTTTTTTTTTCAGAGATTTTGGAGAAGAGTTAAAATATAAATTCGTCATTGTAGAAAGAAGGAATGTAGGTTAAACTGTACTAAGTCAACTCTTTAAACTGTCTTAAGGCACCTGTTGTAATCAAGCTAATATACATACATTTTTAAAATAGTAATTTTTTAAAATTAACAATAATTTTGTTTGGTTTGAATAACTTAACTCATTTAATTAACTTTTCTGTGACCACTTGAAGAAGTACTAAAAGTACTAAAGTAAAAGCTGATAACAGAAAAAATCTCTATGAATTTACTGGAATTAGCATTTGTGAATTTAAATTTTTATTTTAATGTGTATTGCCTACACACTGTCAACAAAAGTGGATAGAACAGGTTTTATTAATGTAATTTGGTTGTTTTGTCACTTTGATTTAAAATCATTATGGGTTACGTGCCTGCAAATACCTTTGAATTCATCAAATTTAGAATTTCATTTGTTTAATGCTTATTTATATAAGCCTGGGTTTGGAGACTTGTGGTCATTCAGTTTTTTAAATTGTTGAAATCTTATCAAAGTTTTTGCTTTAACCATTAATATGTATTGAAGGCATAGAATTTTCTGAACTTCTGCTTATGTGGTACTCTGGGAATTTTTTACTCTTGGAGGGGTTGTATTTGTAGTTATTCTGTTTTCCATAGCCTTCATGTTAAAGGTGGCCTATTTTTAGAGGACCTTTTATAAAAGAAAATACTTGTGTGCAGTCACATTGTATTTCAAAATGACTAACTGATGGCTGAAGGTTGGGGATTGTACGAAAATATGATGAAGGGAGACTGTAGTGATACTTGTAGGAGTTTTTTAACATACTTATTCAGAATCATCTTTCCAGCATATCTGGTAAAAAGAAAATTAAGTATATGTGCCTTGTTCTGTATTTCAACTCTGAAATGCTGTTTTCTGGGGCGTGATTTGATTGGAGTTCAGCTTTCACAGTGAATAACCACCTAGTTATGTTAAATTGTGATGTGGTGCTTTTGTGACTTTCTAATAAATCCTGACCAAATCAGGCAGAACTTCAAAACTGAACTGAGTTGAACCCTGAATTATGCTGAATTCTAGAGGGGGAGTGACTTCTGCATTTTGAATAAGAATTAAAAATTTAACCTTATAAATCATTTGATTTATGTTGTGTAGTTTAAAACAATTATATGGGTAAACTCAAAGTATTAATTTATTCCCATTTCTCTTCAGATAGGTTCAAGTGATGTTTGGGAAGTTTGAAGTTCATTTGAATGAAAAAGACTGTAGTTTGTTGTTGGACCTGCTAATTCTTGATAATGGTACTGTAAGGAGGAAATACTTTCATAAGCTGTTTTTTTTCATATTATATTAATAATCATTCTGACTGCTTGTAGGACAGTACCACTTCCCAAAACACTGAAGTAGTTGAAGTGAAATGCACATGCTTCTAAATTAGCAGTTATCTCTATGCAGTTGTAGTTTGACCCAGTATAGAACAAGCTTCCTGAAATTGAAAAAGAGAAAAAAGAGTGTACCCGAGAAAAGTTAATGAACAGCAGCTGTGGAAGAAGGTGGTCTTTCCTCATTTAGGAAATCTTCAGAAAACTCATCGTGCATCCTGGTCCTCCCTGGTAGTGTTAATTGATGGACAGCTCAGACTTTGATGTGATATCCTACTTTGGTAAATGTTGTGTTATATACTGATTTAAATTTATTACAAATGAATGTATAAGAGCAAACAATGTAGTGTTATTGGCCGAATTCTACTAATTTTTAGTATTTGGCATAAATTCAGTTTGTTCATACTGACTAATTTCCCAGTTCTAGGACATTCTGAATTTCACTGTGCTGAAGTTGCTTCAAAGACCTCTATTTTATTTCCATATGTGGTTTGTAGGAAAACTTTGTAAACATCTAGGAAGTTTACAAGAATATCCACATTCCTCTATTCTTTAATTTTTAAAAAAAAAATTTATACACAAGCACTTTAATGATAGTTGCAGTTTATTTTTTCAGTTTATTTTTGAAAGATCAACACACTAATGTTAATATGAAAGTAGTGAGTATTTGCTGATGTATTATAGACAATCTGTGCACAACCACTTATAATGTTAGCTTATTTCATTAAATATTAATAAAAAGGGAGGATAGTTCGGGAGAAACTCAAGATATATTTTCTCTCAAAATTGTAAATGACCACTGTGGGTAGCATTTGACTTTGTGTAATTGGAAAATGTTTTAGATACCTTATTTTTAACCTTTTAATCAAGACTATAGTAAAACAGTTGCATGCCTACCATTATGAATTTCTTGGAAGGTTTCATGCAATCATGGGTTTTGTTTTGGGGTTTTTTTTTTGTTGTTAGAGGGATTTTTTTGTTTTTATTAGTTTATTTTTTATTTTTCACCTTTTAGAACATATTTTGTTTAGTGATTTGTGTCAAATTGCTACAATTTGAAAGGTATTGTACATCAGAAGAAATACCATGTTTTTTATATTGGTTCACTCCCTTACTTAGGGAGGTGCCTCGTGTTCATATATACTTTTTTTGTATAAAATATATCTAAATGTTGATCACAAGATCAGGAGTAAAAATGCTTTTATGGATAGAGAACTATTTGGCCCTGTTAGTGCATTGCACTAAAAATACTGTGAATGGGAACTAAGATTGTAGCTTTGCTCAAAATGTTCTATATTGAATGTACATGCTTATGTTTGGATAAATGTACTGTATTTGATGGAAAATAAAGCAGACTGGAAATGATTTTTAAGTGGGCATAAACAGAAAGATGCTATGTTTGTAAGCTTGGGATATCTGTCACTCCACAATTGAAAATTACATTGTTTGTATTTTGTAAAGTTTTATTTGTTGATCATTGAAGCTAGTTATTTGTAATATTCTGTTGTAATAAATGTGGGTTTTTTTATTAAAAAATATGGCACTTGTGGAGTGAACACTTCACACTAGTGGTCAACCTTTTCTGTATTTTTGGCAAATACTGCTCATACTGGCCTTTTGTTCCTTGTAAAGGAATCTCTTAACTGAGAAACTCTTGTTGTTACCCTTTTAGAACAAAATATTGAAGATAAGATATGCTGATTTTTTTTTTACAAGAAAATAGGATTACCTAGTTTTCCGATGGATTTCCTAGTTTTTCATTGATGGCTGCTGAAGGTTCCTTGTTTTCATGGTTGGATATAAAAAAGAACTGCCATAACCATTGTTTATTCTTTTGTAAAAGAAGACGTTAGGCTATTAATGTAAGTTCCTTTCAAGGCATGATTGAGTGCCTGCAGATTAAGATTGGGAAATTAAAATGCAAACATAGGGATAAAATAGCTGTTCATTTCTCAGTTTATCCTTGTAGTTTCTGCTGTCTGTTCTGGGTTAAGTGTGTAGTCTGCATCTTGAAATATGTGGAGATAAAGTTGCTCCTGTATCAAAGGTATGCTTTCTGCTCACCAGCACACTGGATATGAGTTTTTAATTAACATGCAGTCTTGCATCATTGATGGGGCACATTGGTTTGGCTTGTTTCACTTACACTAGCCAAAGACAAATGTAGCCTCTTTAGTGGACCTTCAGAATTAATGTTGAGTCTTGTTAAAGGAGTTTTTTATTTAGAGTGAATTTGAGATACTTTACAGAAAACTTTTGGGATTATCTAAATATTTTGTATGCAATTCTTTCTTTTTTTTTTTTTTTTTTAGTGATACATGTCTTCTAATGCTCAGGCTTGAGGTGCTAGCCTTCAGGGACATGAACTCATTTACCAACGAGGGAATCTCACTGATATGGTGGCACCAGACTTGCTAAAGTCTAATATGGTGTCATGTGTCTCAGAATCATCTTTTCTTTTAACTCTCTCACCTGAGGTTGCTTGTCTTCCTGGTATTTTTTTTGGTCTTTATTTTTAGAGTGGTTTTATGTTTTATGCGTCTGTTCTGTCTAAAATGTTAGATTTCTCTCTAAAATGTCTGAAATGTTAGGCTTGAAGCCCTTGTAGTGCTTAGTTTCCTCAGTTTTGTAGGAGAATAAAGAAATCTAGCTTAGATAGTTGATGGTCGTTACCACCATTTGTTTTTGGTTGGATTCTCTTGGGATGAACTTAAATCTACTTTTTGTGTAACTATTCAGGTGCTTGAAGTACTTAGAAAACAAGGTCAGTTTTGAGTGGTGGCTGAAAGAGCTGTGGGTAGGTATTTTACATCATTCCCTTTTGCTGAATAATGAAATGCAACAGTTGGCTAACCAAAGGTAGAGGAGTGTGTTGTTTGGAGCATGATGGGTAGAGAACGAGCCCTCTATGATTTTACTAATGGAGAAGCTGTGGTGTTTGTACTAATGAGGAGACTTGTAAAAGGGACTGCTGGCTGGGTATAAAGGTTCTTTGCTCATCTTGAAAAGGGCATCAGAGGGGAAGCTTTAGGTCCCATTTTTAGGGAGCTTGCTTCACAGTATCCATCAGTTGTAGTCTTAAAGTAGTAATTCCATAGACACAAGGTGGGATGTAATTTGAAAAGGTAGTTATTTGGGGTCATTCATTCCCTTGGGTATTATCAAGATGGTGGTAATCTTAATAGAAATGTTGTATGCTGGAAATAATGTCTCAAATTAGGAAACAATATCATTGACTTTGGATGATTTAGTGGGAAATGAAGATCACCTGAGCCTTTGATAGCATGATAGCATAGATAGTTGTGGACCAAACACATTTTTCTGCAAAACAGATGAAACTATGTACTGTTTCACTGCATTGCCAGGAACAGCACTTTCATGGTTGTTTCAAAGTCTGGATGGGTGAGGAGAATGTGCTTTTCATCTTCCTCTAATATTACTCTTCAGAAGTAGATTTTTATGGTGGTTGTGCCTCAGTTATAGATAGGATTGAGGTTCTCTGTGTCAATAATCCACTGCACTAAATTTGTTAGCATCTGATAATACTGGTATTTGTTGTTTTGATGCTTTCCTGCTGCTTCAGTCTAAGGCAGCTTGGACGTACCTGGTCTGTGTTCTCAGCATAAGCCTTTCCAGTGCTGGTTCAGCTCCTTTGGGTGAGCTGAATTTGCTCTTTCACATTACTTGTGTGCTTTGAGCCGAGAGTCAGCTCCTTTATTAGGGGCAAAACAGTCTTCTTTGATGATTTTCCACAGCTTGATGTTATCTGAAAGAGTTGAGTGGGCTCAGTGGCAGAGCAGAGACCGAAAAGCACAGTCCAGGGTTAGCAGCAGATCTTATGTGTACATGTGCTTACGTTTTTTTCACTCTGTTGCTCAGATGTTTCCTTCTCCAGGATGTTGTGGTTTTGCAGTTCTCAGCTTGTGACTTTCTGCAGCAAACAAAGCGATTGCTTGAAGTTACTGTTTTGTGGCAAGGCAGGTGGGGTGAATCTTAGACTGTAATAGATGTGTAAATTGTAATCAGTTTCCTTCATAACATACATCAAAATTTCAACTGCTACTCCCTCTTTAAAGAAACAACTACCTAAGAATGAACAGGCCTGAAATGGACTCCTCATCCTTTAAATATGTAAAGCTGCATTTTCCATCAAAAATATATTAATGATATTGACAGATAAGGAGATCACTAATTTGTCTCAGGTATAAAAGTAGTAATGGCTTTCCAAATTCAGTGAGACATTTCTCTGCATGGTGTCAGTCTGGTAGTAGATTAGGTGGTGGCTGGGTTGGTAAGGCCTAGGATTGGGTGTCTGTGCAGTTTCAGAGTACTTGTTCCCATTAGTTTAAGTGAGGAAAACAAGGTGCATGACTTGGTTGACCTTGCTCAGTACTGAACAGATTGTAACTTCAGTCTTTTTAATTAGATCTCTGTACATAAATATTGGCATTTGCTTCCTCGAGAACACTTGCATATGCAAACAAATTAGGCATTGTAAAAAGGATGTTTGACACTGAAAAGATTGAAGAGACTGTTTTCTTAAGTGACAATAATGTCCTGAAGCTTGGGCTGGAATCGGTTCAGTTTGTACAAGTCAATGTTTCTGCAGTATAACAACATGCAAACACCTCATAAATTGTACTTCATCTGGCATTTGCTATTCTGAGTTACTGTTTATTTATCATTATTTCATGATTTTAACTCCAGAATTTGTGTTTCTGCTATTCAAGGTGATACTGGACATATTAACTTTGAAGGGTTATTTTCAAATTTTTGTTTTCAGTAAGCTGTCTTTCAGTTTAGAGTTACCTTATCTGAGTGCAGTGGTAGGATGTTTGCTTTCCTTGTTTTTTCTCTCTGTAAATGTTAAGGCGAGTTACTGATCGCAGCAATGCAGAGTCAGGTACTCGGTTATGTTTTGACTGAGGCTTTCAGAAAGAAATTTCATCTTGGGGAAATGTACTGAGAAGCGTGGAGGATGCCTTTGAAACTCTGAGTGCCTGCACAGCTGTGGACTGACCCACAATGGTTGGAAATGGCCAGCAAACTATATTAGCATTCTTGGCTTCAAAACAAGACTAGTAACAGACTAAGATACTTCTGCATCTTGAAAAGCAGAAAAAAGTTTTTGTATCTTAGAGCTAATTTTCTCATCTTAGTAGATTGTTTGCCTACGCGAGTATAATGCAGGGCAATATAATCCAAAAGTAGTAGAATTCCTAATATATTTTTAAACATTTTTGAGGGGTAAGGCTTAATATGTGAATAAGGTTCTGTTAAAGAAGGAAAGGATAAAACTATGTCACTTTGATAGCTACACTTGCACAGCTACAAGACAATTACCTTATTTTTTCATAAAAAGTCTCTTCCCTTGTGGAAGGTGCTTGCTGTCATTTTTCTGTTTCCATTACTCACCTGTGTAGTTCCCAGTTAATTTTTTAATATTTTACTGTTTGACTGTAGGTTGAGTTATCCTGAATTACCTATGTGCTTATCATGTTAGCTTCTTTAAACCCCGAATTTCTGAAGTAAAATTTTTTTTTGTTTCTGCTTTGAAAGCTGCTTTAAAAATGCTTGGCATTTGGTAGTGTTGGGTCAGTGTTTTTGGGGTTTTTTTTTCTGGAGGATGAGGTGATTCAAACACTGCTGATTTGGGCTTTCAGATTTTGGTTATGGAGTGCTCTAGAGGGTGGTTTTCAAAAAGACAAGAAGAGATCCAGGCAGGAACAATGTGGATCTTCTTATATTTATGCCTTTAAAAATAAATTAGAGAAACAACTGTCAGAAGTAATATTTCTCTCCCTGCACTAGGCACCTGATAAATGGCTCGAGAACTTCAGGCTCTGTCCAGTTCTATTTTCTCACTGTTTCTGTGTGCCTGAATTAGAAGTGAAGTGTTTATTTTTCTTGTGTGTTGTTTGGTGGGGTTTTTTTTTTCGTTTTTCTTTCTTTATTTTTTTTTTCCTTTTTCATTTGCAGTTTGGTGCTATTGGATTGTTTTCTCCATAGTCATTAAATTGTTGTTTGGAAGGTTGAAGGTAACATGTAACTAAATGGAAATCATTACCAAATTCTAGTTTCTCTGGTCCAAAGGGGCTTGCTGCCTTTGGAACTACGCTTTCTAATTATGGAGCAAAAAATAATGAATCAATAAATAAAATTAATAAGAGTAACAAGGTAACGATGGCAAGACTAATTAAAGTGCTTGAGGCTGGTGCTTTTGTTTTGAACTGCCTTACACTAGGTGCATGTGAGAGGAACAGGGTAATTCCTGCAGCATTCACTGCCTTAAAAACTAGTTTTTGTCTTTGCCTTGGTATAAAGAGTGAAACGCTTTGTGCAAGTGTTTTGTGTGTGAATCGGAAGGGCAGTAGGGCTATAGTTACGGCAGTGTACAGTCACAGTCTAATAATGATGCCACATCCTCTTCCCTGGACCAGGGAGGCTTTGGAAGAGGAGTCAGAAGAACCTGAGCCTGGAAGAAATCTCACTTTTGCAGTGGTGGATGCAAGCAGAGCAGCAGAAAGAAAATCTTTCTGTAGGGGCAGCTCAGGGTTGGTGAGGAATAAGGTTTTTCAGGTTTGCACTGGCTTTTGAGGAAGTAGCCTGAATATGTCCCTGGGCGGGCAGTCAGTGCCAAGGAAACGCAACAATGCCTGGAGCACACCTTGGTCCTTCTCTGGGATGGAAAGGGTGAGGTGCGCAGTCACCCTGCGCCGCCTGAGCTGCTGCTGCTCTGGCTTTCGGGAAATGGAATACACATTAGTGATCTCAGTTTGTATCGTAGCTGTTTTCAGACACGGCCTTTCGGATGTTCCCTTCCCTGTGTCCAGCTGCCGAGAGCGGATGGGTGTGCGGGGCTGAGCGGGCGGCGCTGCCGCGAGATGGCAGCAGGCAGCCTGGCCGGGACAGGGGCTGCGGCACGGCGGACCGCAGCAGCCCTAGTCCGGCCTCCTTCTGCAAGCACAATCTTACAAAAAGAGGTGGGTATTCAAAAAGCGAAGGCAGGTTACTGTGGAAAGGTTGGCCTTAGGCCTTTGACACAGGAATGAGTCATTAATGTGATATCTGTAAGCAGTTCGTAGGTTGTGACATTTAAAATTCTTGAATGATATTTGCAAGGATGAAGACTTAAGGTTTGCTTGATCGCACTTGCTCTTTGTCCCCAAGGTTGTGGAATAGCTGGGGACAGTGCACTGTAGCGGGGTTATGTGTCATCTACCAAGATGGTCTCTCAAAATTAGCACATCAAAAACTTGTGCAGCTCAATAGCACTTCAGCTCCTTTTTTGTTATTTAGTCCCTTACTGAATATCAAGAGAGGAATTGTACTTTTCTAATATCTTTCACCTCCTCTAAGCTTCATTTAGCTTTCCTTTATATTTAAAAAGCAAAATGCTGAACACAAAATTACGTCCACCTTTTAAAATGCAGAAACTTTATCTTGGGAATGGTAGAAGACATATCCTAAATAGAAATTTCTGTGCTGTTATGTTATTTAGCATTTGTTAATACGTTGTTTTCAGACCCTGAATCCTTATCTATTCCCAGACTTATTGTTTGGAAAGGGGAAACATGGGTCATGTCTACAGATAGGTACCATCTCTTTTATACTTTTGGTATAAAGATGACCACCTAACTTCAAGTTAACACAGCTCTGCCAAAAGAAAGAGAATATTAATTGAAAAACAGTTAGTGTGTTTTCCAAATGAGCATTTATGTGGTTTTGGTGTATTATTTTGTCTTGAGGTGATTGTTGTTGTTATTACTGTTGTTTGCTTGTTTTTTCTTCTTCAAAATGGAAAGTATCTCAGTATCTTGTATTCTGAGCAGTAACTGCAGGGAATACAATACTATGTTGGTAGCTATAATGAGGCATATACAGGTCAGTATGCAGTATAGTGACTGTTCTGTGTCTTGGATGATGGCTAAACCAGTAGTGCCACATCAGAGCCCCTCTTTTTCACAGCATCTAATTCTGCCTGTGAAGAAATGTGTATGTATACTAATTAAAACATGTGCAGTGAGCTTGGTTATTCTGGTCATACACAGTCAAATCAGGCCTTTTCTGGACATACATGATTTAATGTGTAGGTGCCAACCTGTTGTCTGTGGACCTATTTATATGTGCAAGCATTCTGTAGCTCTTTGTGTCAGATACATTGGATTCACACAGTGCACAGTTTATTGTTTATGTGAAATGATGAGTTTGCTGCAAATGAGCTCTCTGCAGTGGTTATATCTGCAATTCTGAACATCCAGAAGTCTTGAATGTCTAAATTTCACACTAAAACCTAGCACTGCATGGGTACTGTGACAGTGCATTGAGTCAGTGAGGAGATTGCCAGCTCACTGGTGACATGAGCACTCCAGGTCCCAGCTTCTCTTGTGCTGCTTCCTGTGTTCCTGCTGTACCCAGCTTTTCCCTGCCTGCAGCACCTGTAACTAATGCAATATCTTTGCCAGCTTCCTTGACACTGTGACCCTTTCTGAGCAAAAGGAAAGATGTGTTTTTTGCTATTTCCAGGAATGCCTTTTGTTTATGTCTGCTTGCAGACAGCCCCTTATCAAGCAGGTCATATCTATTGCTCTTTTTAAGCTTGGAGGCATGCAAGTAGCTCAAGCTTCAGCTCCATAAAGAGTATGCTTCAGGCTCTGAAGAATTTTAGATCATTCCATCTTCATATCCATCCCCGCTTTGTCCCTGTACAGCTGTTGCAATTACAGCATACACCTAACAACCAGATGTCTCTAACAGACATATGACAGCATAGGAAGGCATTTGAGTTGCATCAATGCTAGATTAGTTTGTTTTCTTACTGCAGTCTATGTATTCTTAAGGTGAGTGAAATGCTGCCAGTACCACCATGAACTTTCAGTCCTTTCTGTTCACTTGGGATTTGTAGAACTTTCTGTTTTAGCTGGAAACAGCATCTGAGTAGACAATCTATCTTACAGATATGTGATATCCTGCAATTTTTAACAAAGATGACATTATTCCATTAAATTCTGTTTTGTCTGAACAGAAAGGAGAATTGATAGGAGAACAGGCTCTTCTTTTAGGGCTATTGTTGTGATTCTGGTGATATCAGTTGTAATATCAGTGATGGCCAGATAGAATCATTAGGGAGAAGCTGTTCATCCAACATACAGACTATTTTTATCTGCAATGGAGACGAACAGGATGCTGCACCTGCCAGATTGACTGTCATGTTTTCATGATCAGCTGATCCACTAAATTAGTTACTATCCTTAAGGAACTCTTAGGTTTTGATGATCCCTGAGAAGCTCTGTGTTGTCAGGTTTCCCTCCAGTCACAGAGCATATGAGCTGTGGTGAGGTGCACAACAACACCTGTTTTAGGATGTGGTCTGTCATGGACATACAGGCAGATAAATCCATCCAAGGTGTTATAGGAGCTATACGATGTGCTCATCAGTGTGGTTCACATTTGCATCTTTCTGTCAAAATGGACTTCTAAGTAGATCTAATATGTAATGTAATATCAATGCTCATGACAGGACCTTTGGCAGCTCTAGCAGTACATGTCGAAGGACCTTGGGACTCCCTGAGACTTACTGAACTTCTAATGAGTTCATAGCTCCCTTTTCGACCCTTCCTGATCCTGTAGTAACCACTGCAAGGGAAGACTTCAAATACATGCCAACTTTTGTGTGGACAGAAGGCGGCTTACTACAGTTAAGATGCATTGCAATTTATCATAGGGCAAAAGGCCTGGTTGTATAAGTTGAGACTTCCACCTCCATCAGATTGTGCTGGAATATAGTTTGTTAGATACACTCAGTCAGAATTGTGCTACTTTTATAGCTTTTAAATAATCTTCCAGTGCTAGAAATCTGTATGAGGAGATCATATGTTACAAACCCAGGGTTACCCTAAGACAGGAGAATCAAAGAGGATGGTAATTTTGGCAGAGTTGTCCTGTAGTCTTTTTTCAGAAAGATGCCAAGCAGCTACTCCCTATGAGACATAGCACTTCCCATGAATACTGATAGAGGGATAAACACTTGGCTAGAGATGTCAAGAATAAAATTACTGCCTTTTACATATTCTTTTTTCTATCATGATAATAATGTAAGAGTTTTAGTTCAACTTAGATTTAAACCTTTCCTTGATTTTTGTGCTTAGTGTTCACTCTTGTCTTCATATATGTGTAATTTAGATTTATGAAGGGGGAAAGGACCATTATGATCAGGTAATCTGACCTGAACAGAGTCCATAGACTTTTGCCTAAGCTTGTGCCTACATTACAGTTATCCCCTCTGGCTGACTTCCAACAGGTCAAAGAAAAGAGCTCCAGTTGTGATTTTAATATTAACCTTCTGTTGCTCATTCTCTCCTTCTCCGCCCCCCTTTTTTTATATTCTCTGTTACCTGTGTCCTGCTCATTTTGGCAATTTCTGTCATGCTTCATGCAGATGGAGCCCCTTTAATCTTTAGTTAATTGCTTTCCTGTTCTTCTAATAAAGCCTGAAGTCTTCTTTTTCAGTAAGGAAAAATGATTTTGTGTTAATTAGCCTGTGTGCATATGGTTAGAGAAAAAATATTAATGTTTTGTGTGGTGGGACAGTAGGAGTCTGGAATCTAATCTGTGTGCTATGTCAAAGATTCATGAAGCTGTTATATACCATAATTAATTTCAACTTTTATTTTTCATAGTAGGAGCTATGCTTTTATTATAATCTGAGAAATAAGAGCTAGTTTTTTTAAATAGTGACCCAGCTTTAGAAGAAACTGGTTTTTTTTTATTTCTGATCCAATTATCTGTTTGATACCTAGTGTCCCTGCCTGCTGAAATAATAAAAAGATTAAATACTTTAAATTATCACTTTTCTCCATGATAGCTACACATGGAGTCTGAAATGCTGCCTCTTGGATATATTTAAAGTTTACCGAGCTGTGATGCTTGGAAAGTATCTTGCCCAGCTGCCCCCCCATTTTCTGTTTCAATGACAAGCACATAGAGTATCAGGACTCCTAAAGGTGGTCCTAAATTCCCCATCTAGTCAGCAAAAGTGGGGGTTTTGACAGCTTTTAGAGAAATTTGTCCTAAGTTTGTCTTTGTCCTAAGTTTGGGCATTTAAGTCATCCACGAAGTACAATCAGGCACCTTTCCAGACAGGCAACACAGTGATGCAGAGTTGGGACATAATTTTACCGAGTGAAAATAGATGTTTAATTGGAGAACAAGACCACTTTACGTAATGCACGGGAGTGGTGATTGGACTTGATAGTCTTTATATGTTAGGCAGATAAGAGGCTTGTGTTTTCCTTGAAATAATTGTTCAAGTCTCAGAAAAAAATTCAAGTTTTTGATGTCATCTTTTCCCATAAGTGGGAGCCTGTAGGTATTTCACAGGCAGGCTGGGTTTTTGAAGTGTGCAAAAGTTGCTTATAAATGCTAGATCCTTATTTTGTCACTTAATTTACATAACCACCATATGGCAACAGTCCATCTACCACATACTGGCTGTAACTAATTTTAACATTATTATTCATCTTTTTTCCAGCAACAGAAGGAAAGAACTTCTGCTGTTTGGAATTGTATACATTACCTAATGTGTAGTAAAATGTTGTGTTCTTCCTTAGATAAAATGCAGTCTCATCATTGCAGAGCTGAAAACTGGAAAACAAAACACACAGAACTCTAAAACAGGACTAATTCCTGAATTGTTTCTGAGTATTTAATCACAGTTTGTTTTGATTAAGGTTTAAGGTTTCTCTGCTTACCCATTGGTAATGTGATGGAGATGATCTGTTGAGTAAAGTGGTGCAGCTTGGGAATAGTTGTCTGAATAGGTGGTCGACAATGCAGAAAAATGAAAGCAGGAAAGATGTTGAGCTGAATATTCAGTCTGCCTCTTGTAAAGAGCAGAAGAGAGCTGGCCAAGGTCTAGATTAGCTGACTGATCTATAAGATGTAGTTTCTTAGTCAAATCATTAAGCCTTGAAAGGTAGCTATTAATCTTCCAGAAAGGCTTTTGTGTCCTCTCTAGAGCGTTGCTCAGGGAAAGCAGAGACAGCCCGGGCACATGCACAGGGTAATGGAGAGGCGAGGCAGCCGCTCCAGACCAGGCACAGCCTGTGTGCTGATCTGGGGCAGGCGAGAAACAGGAGCAAGGCATAGCTATTTAATGTGTGAAGGGGGCCAGCTGGTCATGATGAAGAGATTGCTTTTAACAACGCAGGATGTTAACTCTTTTTCTAACAATATTTAGGCAAACTAAGAATGATGGGAGTGCAAGGAAGATGTAGAGACCGTCTTTACTCTGAGGCAAGGTCAGTTGACTTTTTCGAGGAAGAGGCCTCCTCTTCAGGCAGTTCATTCTTACATTTCATTATTCTTGCTAACAGAAAATTCTCTTGGCTTGAGGTGGAAACCTTGCTGTTAAAATCTAAGCCTGTTACTTTTTTCCTTCTCCTGGATGAATGTAGGAAACTAACTGTTTAGTCTCTCCCTGCAGCAGTGTTTTATGTGCTTGAAGGCTGTTAGCATGTCATGTTTAGGACTGAAGTTGTTTGGACTCAAAAACTCAGTGCTCTGTGTTTCCTCCAGGGTCATGTTTCTGGAACTGTTCTTTCAAGTCTCCTATGCATTCCTTCCAGTTGGCCCACTTGAATATTTACTTATTTATTTTTATATTGTGAGAACAAGGCAGTATCACAGCTGTGCCTTGCAGGGCAGAGGACTTATACAGATTTTGTGTTCTATATTCTAGCTCATGCATAATTCTGTTGATACCTTAAGAAACCTGCTATAGCTTGATCTTGACTTCTGTTTGTCTTCTCTTTTATATCATCCAAGGTCCTTTGCTACACGACTGATTTCTAATTGGCTGTCTCCCGTTCTGTATTTGTGTGGTTCATTTGTGTGGCTCTTACAATATCTTCAACTTGTCCCTGTTGGGATGCATTCTTTTTCTCAGATATTATTTCCTTCTTTCGTCCACAATATTTTTTCCTTTGCAATAGGTTCATTTCCTTCTAGGTTCTTGCCATCTGTAAATTTAATATGCACTCTGAATCATGGAGTAAATACTGGAGTGTATTGCAGCCAGGACAGACCCCTGGTGAACCCCATGTGGCACATCCTTCTGTTCTGATGCCTACTCATATATGGTAATTCTCTGGGAGAAAATGCATACCTAGATTCCCAATTTGAGATTTTTTTTGCCACATGATTGTAATTTTTACTTTCTCCTGGCTTTATGTATTACATTAATGACACTCTCTCTACTTAATTTTGAGAAATAGGTGTATGATAAGAACATCTAAAAGAATGCAGAAGTTGAAAACTGTGACTTGCTATTGCATGTTGTTCAGGTCTGTTTGCAGAGAGAATATTGGCTGATATACTGGAAGAAAAGGAAGAGAGACTGTGATGTGGTACTCCCCCCAGCTATAATGTCTTTTTTCAGGTACAGTTTATCTCAGCTGGCAGCAGGCCCTGCAAACTTAAATGAAGACAAGCTTTGTGATTAAATAAAAAGGCACCTGTTTACTCTTTTTTTGGTATAAACTAATTCTTTTAATGTTAAAATTGGAGTTGTACTAATGACAAATGTGTTTACCTTACAGTATTGGCCCATTCTAACTTCTGTTTTTCATGGGGAGATCAGAGGCATTAGAATTTACTTTTTAAGAAGCACTTCTCATTTTCAGGTGCTGAGGGTTAAGGATGACTTGAGCATTTATGCAATCTCTTTTTAAAAAATGTTTTTAAAATACAATTTTTAAGAAAGACTTACTTCTTTTTATGTGTGATGTGTATTTTTTTACTATTTCCAATTGCAGTGGAACATTTTTCTCTAACTTTGTCACTTGTCTTGGATATTCTCACATCATCTCATGAGGGCAATAGCTGTCTCATTGCTCTAGGACTCAGTATCACAGGAACTTGATTGACTCAGTTTAGGATGATGGAGTTGCCTGAATGATGGGAAGGAAAGACCTTCTTGAGTAGTTCTGTTACACTGTTCTTTTATTTTGCTACCACCAATGTCATGATTCCAAGCTTTCCTTCATCCTTCATTTCCCTTTTGACTGCTCTTTGATTTTCCTCCTCATTCTCTTTTGTTTATTCTTTTTTGCACCTGTCTTCCCTGCAGGAGGACATTTGGTGTGTGGGGAGGTGAGGAGGCCTGTTACCAGTCAAAATATCTTGTATTTTTCTGCTCCTTTCCTTCTTTCACACTTCCTGCTCCACTTCTGACAGCAGTGAAGCTTCCCAGTGTGAAAGCCTCCCTCCTTGCTCTCATGGTGGGGACAGCACTAAGGGCAGTCATCTTTCCATCCCTGATGGACTCTGCATCAGGCAGTCTTTTTTTATATTATATTGTATTCTAACTAAAGTTGATTTTTTAAAAAAATTTCAAACAAGGAAAACTTTATTTGAATAAAAACTAAAAAATTAAGTTTTGAAATTGAGAAAACTTAAGAAAGGCAAACAGGAAGTTAATCCCTACAATTTCTGCTCTTTTGGGTGAGTCCTTGCTTTAGCCAACTCAGTAACTTCCTGAGTTACAACAGACTCTATCCAGGCTCCTCATGCCTGGGAAGTTCTTTTTGTTCTTCCCTGAGCTGCCAGGCTCCTTGGTGCTCCTTGGCATGTTCTCTTTCCATGCAATGATTTCATTGCTTCATGTGTTGCCTTAAGCATCCCATAATCACAATAAGCAACTCTCCAAGGATGCCCTTCCCTTCTCAGTTATGGCTGATACTGTGTTTTCAAAAGAAAGTAACAAGAACTTAGAAGCAGTAAATAGAAAAGAATCTGTCACACAGCATTTGAGCAAGAGGGATTGTCTTGAGCATTGGTGAGTGCATGGGGAAAGAGTAAATGAGCAGGACATGTACAGTTACAGTTGTTTTGTTAGAAGGAAACTCCTGATAAAATAAGATAAATGTAAAGCAGGATTCTGAATATCATTACTCATCCGGGATTTTGGAAGAGGAACTTCACAGTTAAATCAGAGTGTAATTTTATTTAAGTGTCCCTAGTGACTATGATGTTGTTATTTATTTATGCTAGTGCCCACACTTAGCTGACCACTTTCCATACATTCAGGAAAAGACAGTCTCTGGCCTGAGAAATTGTAGTCTAAGGCTGGAGAGAGGTGAATATATACAGATCCGCTATATTTGTTGAATTCCTAATAAATGAGGAAGATGACTGCTTATCTGATACTAATGGAAAAAAATTGCTTATGATTAATCTATATAATCTAAGACGAAGGTTTTTTACCTAGATTAAGAAAGATTCCTTATACTGTAATACAGTTTCACAATTTGATCTGTATTTACTAATAGGTCTGCTTTCCTGAAACATGAGTTATGCAAAGATTAGCAATGTGTGAAAATGTGTATCTTAATCTGAAGCTCTAAGGTAAAACCATTATTGCTATGAATTTAAGAGGAATTTATCAGACTGGTGTGATATTTTAAAAAAAGCTGAGGTTGCAGTTGCACTTGCAGAAAGACTGATTGGCAGGGAGGAAAAGTAAGGTGCTGGTGATCTATATGGAAAGGGGTCTTTCTTCTGATGTCAAGTGTTCGGTGTGTTGGAACAGGGTGTGTGTTGATTCTCTTTCCCTTTTAGTTCTCTGTACTTCAGGTTTCAGCTTGTCCTCTGCTCCCCTAGAGACATTACTGAGTTGTGAACTGAAATAATTTCGCCCACTGGGTCCTGTTCAGACAAGTTTCCCTATAATCAGATTTGTTACCGTTAAAAAAATCTGCCAATCTTTTTTTTTTTTGTATTTAGCACTTTCACAGAAAGGTTAGGTGCTTTGCACATAGTGTGGTAGGTGGCATGGCTTTGCATGTTTCTTAACATCTCCTGTGCACATCATCTCTTGTCTTCAGTGAGTGCTTCACACTCCAGGCCATGGCCCTTTTCCCCTCCGTGTCAGATCCTTTGGTCAGTGATGCTCATTCTTGCAAACACGTATTGGCTACAGAAAGCAGCTGCCTGACCACAGCAGTGACCTGAATGCTTCTTTTTTCTTTTCCCATGCTCATAGGCTTAAACCCAGGAGCTGTGAGAACCTCCTGCGCAGTATGAGCTGCAGGACATCCCTGCAGAAATTCAGTATTGAGTCCTGTGTTTGTAACTGAGCTGCAAGCATGCCTTCTAGGAAAGTATGTCATCTGAGAAGTTGCAAAAAATTACTGATTTACAGTAATCCCAGTTTAGTTGTTCCGATGTGTAATAAACTTTCCCTTAATTTTAATTAGAATTCCTTTGGCTAGTGATTTTCATGTTAGGTTTTGTTGTGTTTCTGTTGGTCTAATTAGCTAAGAAAACATCTAAATGCTTGTTTTCAAACTGTATTTTTAAGAAATGCAACTCTGGAACCTTCTTGTGGTTTGTTTATAACATTTCTTGGCTTTCTATCTTCTTAAATACTGACATTGGACTTGGGTTCCAATATCTGAATTACAATCTCAGCTGACAGAAGGTATGGATTTTCAGAAAGTCTTTCTGCCAAAACAGAATAGAAAGAGAAGACATTGACAATTACTCTAACTATAGGCTCAAAAGTAATCTTACAGCAAACTTGAGGCATTTCATTACAGTTTGACTTTTAATAGGCTTTATTTTTTAAATTTTTAATATGATGTGATGTTACTGAAGATGCAAAAAGCATATTAAATTTAAAACCAAATCATGTATATTTAAAAACACAAGAGAAGTGTCATGAAAATAAAACATCTTCATCTTCTTTTCTAAAATTCTTTTCTTATTTAACTTCACCTCCCTCTGAGAATGTTGAATTTTCTGATGAAGAATATAAAGAAAAAAATCCCAATTAGCTCATATCAGTTGGGCAGTATACAATTGTCCTACTTGTAACAGATTCATTCTTATTTACACATCTGAAGATCATACAATCCCTCATAATCATACAGTCATGTTATGAGCTTCTTTTTCATTGGCTATTTCCCTTGAACCAGAGTTCACTAAGTTATTGAATTATAGGGTACTGCTTTTTGAGATCTGGGTGTTTGACCTGTATTTTTTTGTTTGAATGAAACTAGCACTTCAAGCACCACAGCCTCCATGTGGAACTGACCCATTCTTATCACTTCTGGCATGCTGCTGGAGTTTGTACACTAGCTGCAGTGATTTTTTTTGTATTCAGTTCAACAATAAAGGTATTTGTTATAGTTGATCCAAGAATAGAAACTCTGGGCAACACCATTTGAAATACTTCTGTCTAGAAGTGTATAAACCCAATTTTCAGTTGAAATCCATTTTACATTCAAGAATCTGCAAGTAGGTGATGAATTAGGTACTCATATGGAGATTTTTCATCTTACTTTTCTTTTAACTCTATACTTGTTTTTAAACAGAAGATCCTTCACCATGATGTAAAATAGTTTGTCAAAGCCTGTTATGTCAGGCTTTGATTGACTTTATCACCTAAACTTCTAATCTCTTGCCGTAATGGTATTTGTGTGACAAAGTCTGTTTTATATAATTCTTACTGAATGACCTTAATTATGCTACTATACTCATGGCAAATGGCATCCCTATCAGCCTTCCATCATTTTGTGAGCAATCAATACCAGTTTATCCCTTTAGGTCATCCCTTTTAACCTTCTTAATATCTAATTAGCTTTTTGCCATTTTTTTCTTCTTTCCACATTATACCAATGTTTCTTAAAAATCAATGTTAATCTTCTCCCAAACTTTCTTGTTTTTTGAAGAAACTCAAGCACAAGGCTCTTCTAGCTCCTTTGAAATGCTAAGGCTGTCTGAACTATTCACACATCCTATTCTGAGATGCTGGGAGGCTGTTTGAGCTAAAGTTGTCTTACACCTAGACATACTCAATGGGCAAAGGTGTTTCAGGTGAAACTTTATACTTGTTTGACTGTAATTTGGAGAACTGAATTAGACTGTAACCTCTGTAAAGTCTTAGAGTGGTCTTAGTGAGACCTTAGTCATTTGCCTCTAATGTTTGATGGCATGTGATCAGCCGGACAGAAGGGTAAGGCAGCATGTGGTAAGTCCCTGAGCATGGCCCCAAACTGGGAAACAAGAACTGTCCTGTGTCCCAGCTCGTTCTGCCATGCCTGTTCTGTGGGACTTTGTGTACCTTGCAGGTAACAAACTTGCTACATCCTTTTCTGAAAAGCAAAGGATGGCATCTGTGCTTATTTATTATATATCAAATAGCTGAAAATTTTGTAAGTAATTTTACAATTTTGCAAACAGTTTTGCAGTTCAAAAATTGTAAAACTGTATGTCTCTTGCAGACATACAATTGTAGACCTTTTCAGTCTGGTCAGACTTCTGAGCTACAGCCCACTACCTCAGCTGTGGTAGGAAAATAGGGAAAACATGCAGTCACTAAATGTGTGTGCATGCTTGGAGAGCCTGGCTGAGAATTGTCCTTCACAACAAAGGCATGAAGACAGTAGGGGAGAGGAATTTGCTTTACTTAGAGTTTTAATAAACTTTTTGATAGTTTGCAGCCTTGAATTTGGTTTGGCCCACTGCAGCAAGGACCTATGCTGTAATAAGTTAAGGTATATTCACTGTCACCTGAAATTTGTGATTGGTAAGAAGATGACACTAAAAAGACACCAGGTAGCTGATGGCCCATTAGACTCATATCAGAACAGATGTGTTAATAAAATGAAAGCCAAACATGTACAGCACAAAGTCAGCACATGGCAGAAATGTACAATGATTTTCCAGTTTTCTTTCTAGTTTTTATAAGCCTTACATATACATGCTTCTTAATCTCCTCTGGCGTGAGGAACTGGACTTGTGCTTGTTAAAACTACAAACAAGAAAGTTCCTTAAGTAAAACAAATCTGTTTGAGTCATAAGTATCTGAATTGATCATAGCATCATCTATTGCACATGACAGTATGATTGACCGGATAAAGATTGCATAATATGCTTTGGACTTCAAATGTGCATAAAATGCTGGCTTTACAATGTCCAGGATTTAAATGTTCAGATCTTCAAATGTCCAGTATTCCTGAGGCACATGAGATTAAATTATTATTTTAGTAAACTGATCCACTTGAAGACAACAGGAAAAAAAGCCTTAGGCTAGTTGGCCAAGTTCCTGTTGATTTCCAGCTGGCAAGTTGATATCATCTCCTTCTTCCTGCTTACATAATGCAGTCACTAAGAAATAATGTCTTGCTTTCTGTTTTATGATTGCATTTGATTTCTCTGAGAGTCTGTTATAGCAAATGTGTGCAATATCAGCCTTTCTGACATTAAAAAATCCAATTTTCTATGAATAAAATTGGATATCATTTCATCTTTGACTTCATTACATCACTAATACACATCTTTGAAAGAAATGTGAGATCCTTTTGATACGTTGAGGGCAATAATATGCAAAGCTATCATTGTCACACACTATTTCAACTTGGTTTATTATACTCTAGTCTACCACAGCCCATTTTGTATCAGCTCTGGAACTGTGTGTGTCATCTGGCTTGGGAGTATATTTGCTGTGACTACCCTTGCTGTGGGGTTTGCCAAGCTAAACAGAAACTGGCAAAAATCTTCTCCATCTTGTGTCCAAAACAAACAGCCTGCTGTGGTAAGCATTTAGTCATGTCATTGTTTAGATCCTTATTTTGCTTACAAATCTCATTGGGTGGGCTGTCACTCTAAAACTAGTGGATTTTCTCAGGGAGACCCATGAACAAATTTCTCTGTCCGTACAGCTGTAAACTTGTGTATGGTCTGATTGACCTTAAAAAGAGAGTGAAATTGGAGGCAAGCACATGTAACTTTATTCTATTCCCGCTTCCCACAGGCTTCAAAATGTGCAGCTGCACAATCAGGTCTATGCTTTGGCATGGAATATTTTCCATAACATTTTATTCATGTAGTAGAATATATATAGGTGAACTCATGTTTTCAACTGGTTGTCACCTCTAACTAGTTGGTAGATACTATCTTCTCAGTGTACCAAAATCCAAAAGCAAGGTAGAAGTTTGCTCTTCCTAATGTGGGATTTGGTTATTATATAGGCTTATTTCAGTTGCTAAAACTTTGTCACCTCTTTCCATTTAAGATGCTACAGTGTACCTGTTGGCCTCTTGCTGCCACTTGAAAGAAGTGAATATCTGCCATGTGGCTGGTGGTGACTTCCCACCTGCACCTCCCTTAGACAGGACAAACATTCCCAGACACCTTTTACAGTTGGATAACTGGACCGAGCTCTTGGTGCCTTTTATCCAAACATCCTGCCCGATGGCTGGTTAACCTTGAACATTTCTAAATGTATTTGGAGACCTTCTTCAACTTAGTCTGCAGTGCTGCCTCCCTACCAAAGCTTCAGTGGCTCACAAAAGTAGGCAGAAGAGTATGCAAAATCCCTTGAAATAAGCCTGCCTGGCTCACTGCTAAAACTGTGTCCCTCCTTAGCAGTAATTACCTGTAAAGTGTTTCTAATGGATCTCTTATACCTGTAGCACTCACCCAGGAGGCAGAAACATGCACAGGATGCTTTGTTCCAGCTGAGGGACTTCAGGTTCACAGCCCCTCTGCTGCAGCAAAGCACTGCCGCCATGAGGCAGCCTGGTCTCCTGGTGAAACCCGGAGGGTGGGGCTCAGCAGCCTCACAAAAATTTTACTGTGACGAGGCAGCATGCAGTGGAATGGGAAGAGCAGGGTTCTCACTGCTGTTCAGGAGTCTTCTTCCCACTGAATGACCTATTTCAAGTTACGGAAGGAACTCAGGTATCTGACTCTGAATTTCATTCTGGAAGTCAGCCTAAAAGTTAGGTGTTGGCACCTTGAAATCTGGCACTGGATCTAACCCAAAAAGGTAGAAAAAAAATCTGAACCATTCTTCTATACTAATGATTTCATACACATCTTTGCAGTTGTACACCCTGTAATGTTTATGGGTAAATGTCAATGCTGACAGCTCTTGTGATTTGGGCCATAACTCTTGTGAAAAAGGTGACCATTTGTAAAGACCTGGAAGGTGGATGAAAACCAGGATGCACTAAGTTTCCATTAAAAAAAATTTAAAAAAAATTTCTTTAGTTGGTATAAAAACCTTGAGAATTTGTCTTCAGTGGAAAGCTGAGGCCTAGAAGATAAATATGACTCCAAGTGTAATAAATGACCAACATTCCTAATTTCAGCTAATACAACTCTGAGCCCTGACATGACTTTTTGATTGAATTGTAGCTGCAGAACTGAACCTGGCAGAGTTATAGAACAGTCTGCTGAACATTAGAAGCGGTAAATGGATGATGTGGGTATCAGACTGATCAGGTTTGAAAACAAGAAATCTCTCAGGTCATTCCAGAATAGATCAATTATTCATTCACCTGGCATTACAGATCACTTAATCATATATAAACTACTGTCTAGAAAACTTTTAAATGGGGCTTTATTGCAAGCCTAAAAGGCCTGTTAACTTTTTCAACTCTAAGAGAATATTTCAGGGTGATTTTTGCAAGGAGTCAACGTCCACAAAATAGTTTTCTACTTTCCCCCCACACTATTTTATATGATTTTCATTTTATGCCTTTTTCTGCTGAAGAATTACTGTGTTACATGGCACATACAGGCACTGTGATATCAAATACAATGCATCAGGATGTAGTAGTCTTGTTAGTACCAAGTATGTCCTCAGTAGCTGCTGATGACTGCATAGCTTTTAAATTTAAAAAATTGTTAAGCCCCTCTAGTCTTTATGCAAGCAAGTAGTACAAACCGATTAAAACATGTTCTTTTAGCAAAGCTGTTTCTCAAAGTAAGGTTGTTAATGGATGCAAGTGTAATAACCTGGGGCTTATTTTAAGTTTTTAGTAGGTTGCATGTATTCTAAATACTCAGTGAAGGCAGTGCCATTTTGAAGGGGTGATTGTTGAGAAACAAATCTTTAAGCAAACATCAAATGTATGAGGGGGAAAAAATCTTAATGTCTCTATTAGCTATTTCTTTAATCCCAAAATTAAAATTGGCTCCACTGAGAAAGAACTTTAAAAATTACCTACATAAACCAAATTAACTTCTCTAGAGATTTTTAATTGTAAAAGCATATTTTTAACTGGCAAATACCAGATTAAATTACTTTTTTTCTTTTTAGCAAATGTGTATATGTTTTAGTCTTAATTTCCTTTCAGTCAATTAAACTCTTTCCATGGCTGATGTGACAACTTTATATATTTCAGTTCAGAAGCAGAAGCATTTCAGAATCCCAACGAGGTGTGCTTGAGTCAAACACAAAGCTGCAGCTATGAATGTTAAGCATTAAAATCCTTTTTATCCAAGAGCTAGTTCATGGGATACAGCTGTGTCATGCAATACAGCTGTGTCATGCAATACAGCTGTATTGCACTGAGAAACCTGGACCCAAATGGAACCCCTTCTGGAAATCTTCTGAAGAATATGGATGTGTTGTACACCAGCACAAGCTTGCTTCAATTTCAGATTATTCTCTGGGAAGTGCTGTGCAAGATATTCATGGCCCCTGTGGGCTTGCAGGAAGGAAAACTCATGTGCTGAATCAGGGTAAAACCCTGTTTCCAATTAAGTTTTGTGTTGGTATTTCCTTTCCCCAGAGTATGTGAGGCTGCAGAGCTTCTCTATTTCAGCTGTGTGAGTACCAATATATCTGTGCTGACAGTGATCTAGATTAGGCAGAGGCTGGATTTAGGTGGAAGTGGTCAGATAAGATGTCCACACTGGCACAGACATTAAGGCTGTGTAATCAGAGCACACCCTGCCCACCTGTGCAGTGGCAGCCCCAGTACCCGCTGAGACCCTCTTGCTGGACTGATGGGTGTGCCCCATGCATGGTCCTGGCTGGTGCTGTGAGTCCTCTTGCTTCCCAAGCTCCTGGAGGAGAGGCAGCACTTTCACGTGAAGAGGCAGAGAAACCAAGGCTCAGAGCAGCAGCATCTGAGCTGTCTGTTCTGAGGTTATGGAGGGGGAGATTGAAAGCAGTGAGGTCTAGTCTAAAGCTAATGCCTCCATTGTTAGTCTCCTGAGAGTCCCTCAGTAGTCAATGGAGAGAGACTGTGACATCTGTAGGTCCATTTACCACCTTTTTTAAGTCACCTGTTTCAGGATGAAGTGGTTGCTCTGGAGAGGACTATTTCTCCTCCTGGTTTTAAAAAAATCTTAGGGTTACTGTTCTATGCCTAATCCAGTGGGGCATGTGAATTTTGGCTCCTGGACTTCCTGGAGGATCACTGTCAAGCTGCAACACTTTGTCACAGATCATGGTACACTATTCAGCTTAGTGATAAATACATTTAGCATCTCATTGCCTGTGACCTGCAAACCCCAGCCTGAAAACCATTAATGTAACCAACACATGTTAGTTAGATGTTGTAAAACCAATTATTTTGTAATATGGACAAGCTCATTCAATGTGTGCTAAAGCTACTGAAGTTTATTTTTGCTCATTGCTTCGTATGTTTGAAATTTCAAACAAAAGTCTATGCTACGGTTTTAAAAGCTCATAAGTAATAAAGATACATTAATATGCTGAACATATTTTAATCCAGTCTTACTGCATTTAAAAATGAGCATGAAGCATTGCATGTTGCAGTGCTAATTTTGTAGAAGTGCAGCTTCAGATTTTAGTGAGTACAGTTTATACTTATACTGAAATACCGTGCAACTGCAGAAAAGTAATTTTTAAGTCTTTGACTCATAAATCCATTGAAATAATATGATTAATAGTGTTTCTGTTGATCAACAAACTAGTGTTTTTATACAACTATATACTCTTTATATGATTTTCTCCCTGATATTAGGAAATAGAAGTGGCAGAAGTGATTTATAGCCATTTCTTCTATGGGCTCTCATCCAACACTTAGCAATAGCGCTTATGTGGATCTATCCTCACAAACAAATTATTGATATTTTTAAACATAGTTTTTTTTTCTTTTTTTTTCTGATTTAGAATGAGTATAAGATTTTAAATTTTTCTATGAAGCAAAAATAATGAAAAGAGATGTTAGTGACACCTCAATACATAATCATTGCAGGATAAAATATATCTCCTGGCCTGAAACTGATTTAAATCTTCATTATTTTCTCAATGTTTATGCAGCATTTCTGCAACTGAAGGGAGCTGGGGCATTGTCACTACGGCCTCCTGAGCTGCTTGAGCAAAAGACAGAATATTGCCCCGAGCCAGCACATCTGTTTGGGCTCTTTCTTGAACACTCTCTGCCCCAGTGGGTGTTTCTTGACCTGAAGCAGGAAGCTGCACAAGAGAGGGAGAGAAGATGTGCAGGGCAAGTCATTTAGCATAACAGGAGCACATCCATGCGTGGGCACTGGAGCCCTGTGTCCACATTGTCCTTGCTCCAGGAGTGTCACTGGGACTAGGACTGATTTTGGGGATGAGGTCTGGCTGCCCGATGGAGCTGGGGCATTGCTCATGTTTCGGCTTCATCCGAGGGGGTGATCCTGTTGGTTTGGTCCAAGACACACCTCTGTGGTCCAATGTGAGTGGTGTGAGCAGTGGTGAAAAAGAGGCTTCCATCAAAGTAACAGTCCTAAGCTTAGATGTAAATATAGACACATGTAATGAAACCCATCCTGGAGCATTTTTGAAATTAGGGCAATTTCTTGATGTCAGGGAGTGCTGTTTTCAACCATTGGGTGCAAGGAGTCAGGAAAAGGATGCCTTTGTGTGCTTCTGTGATGGCAAATGAATAGCACAGCTACAGGGTTGGAGCTCCCATCAATTTCTCCTCCTACATAACTCCAGCCCTTTATTTTCAAATTTAATTTTTTAAAGTGTTGAATACAAACTAAAAAAAACCAAGATAATAAACAACCTAAACCAACAAAACCAATAACTAAGCAATGTAATAGCACCTAGGGTAAAAAAAAAAAGGGCTAAATATTTTTGTTTGATCCTCAGTTATTTATTTTATGTTTACATCATTCATTGCTTATTTCAGCTTCCTTCAAATGTTCAAGTATTTCTAATTTAGTCTGCCAAATAAGATTTAGACTATGGACTTTCCAACTAGATCATCCCCAGTCTAAATACAGAGGTACTGTGTTCCCAGAGGAATGTTTTATTTCTTGAAAGCTCTTGGCTGGATACTTGAATTAATTCTTCTGCTGAGGGAAAGGGCTTCAGATTGAGTTCAAGAGCTTTTTCCTCAATTTCACCTGTTTTATTGGGCAATGGGCAATCATATTTCTGTAGTAACACTTTTGTGGGCATTGAGAGTTAATATTGAGGGCAAACACAAGGCAGTATGGGAGAAGCAGCTAGAGACATTAATAAATACACAAAATTTTTGTCAAGTTTTAGGAGTATGGTTGCTGTAGTAGTTGTATTTCACACTGAAATAGCTCTATGCCATTCCCGAGGTGCCCAACAGGATGAATGAGGTAGCATTTAAGAATTCTAAATGCTTCTGCTGCAGAAGCATCATCAGTGTCTGGTATTATACTCACTTAATTGTACCGTTAGTGGTTACCTGTCTTCAGGTCAGAGTTAAGCAATGAAGCCCAGTAAAATAAATCATTAACCTTAATACCAGTGACATGACTGAGTGGCTTTTAGACATCCTAGGTTAGCTTTTTTAATACAAGAAAATGTCACTATCATAGGAGTACATTACAATTGGTCTTTCTTGATTGAACTACTACCATTCATTGTTTTGTAGTTTACTTACAGTTTAAACAATGAAGGGTTTTATTAAGATGACCATTATGATCATTGACAAATGAATGTAATTCCCAAACTAGAGATGCAGATCAGAACACTGGGTGAATGTTGTGTCACTGTACATTTAATCTTCCTCCCAACAATGCTGATAGGGAGTTTGTTGTTTCAGTTGCACAGAACCTTCAGCAAATATGGTTACACACAAGTTTTCTGATCCTCCAGTGTATTAAAAAGTTCTGCCTTCACTTTATAAACACAAGATAGAATTGTGTACATTATTTACAGCTGGTAACTATTAAATTAAGTGTGAAACTTCCCCATGAAACATGCCATGCATCATGCTAGCCTTTAATTAGTTACAAGGTCTTGTTCTCTTAGAGCTTCAGTGCAGTTTTTCAGCTCTGGCCCTCAGGGCAATACTGGGACAGTTTTCAAGACTGTAACCTCAATCTGGCATGGGCTATATATATCTTAACAACTCACATGGGCCAGCACAGGTCTGTAGAGCAAAATATTTGGTGCTGACGAGTTGATGTCCACATCACGTGGATCACCTCAGATTAGCTCTAGCTTAGTCTGCCAGTGATTGTAACACTTTGGGTACAGTCCTGGAGCACAACTTCAGCTTCTGTTTTTCCCTGAGAGGAATCCAGTCCATGAGCCCTTGGACTGCTCTGTTACATTAACCAAAGCACATCATAAGAAGGGACAACTAGAAGGTTTACATCAAAGGTGTGCTCATGATGAAGAGTTCATGTTTAACATGCACTCCCCACAAAGTACCATATGGATGTAAAAAGTCATCGTGTGTGAATCTTGAGCAGCAGCTTAACTACATCTTGTTCATGTAAAGGTCAGCAAAAAACTGAACCCTGACTTTTTTTCACATGCAATCAATTAAAATGATTACTTCATTTTGTACCAATTAAGTTTTAGGGGAAAAATTGCAGAATTGTTTCCTTATAAATATATAACTTCTTAATAAATACAATTTTTTGCAAAGTATTTTCCTCTTTTAAATACTTGGCACAGAGTTGATTGACTTCTTAAGACCATTTTGAATATTTGTCAGCAACTCACTGTGGAAAGGGTAGAGGAAGGACTCATTAATGCTGGATCATTAGCTACCACCAGAGCAGGTACAATGAGGAACCATGAACTGGTGGTGTGTGCTCTCAGACCCTAAGCCTGACCTGTTGTCTGTCTGTCTGCACCTTCCCGTGCTCCAGTGGTGAATATACCTCACCTCCCTTTGATCAACTACACTGCAGACCTTTACATCTGAGCTAGTTGTTTAGACTCTTTTTATAGCACACGGAGAGAAAAAGACACTTCTGAGGCATGATTTACATGTTCTATTTAGGTATCTGTGCTGGTATCAGGTGACTCACTGCCTGGAAAGGAGCTATTTCTTTCCATTTCCATAATTTTACACAGAGGAATGTTAAATACAGGAGGTTTACATCTTAGATGTTTGAGAATCTCATCTGAAGACCTGTGTATTTTGCCCAAGAAAAGTCACCTCTGAGAACCCAAAAATATATTGACATTATACTTACAGAACAATTTCAAGAGGAATTGGCTAGCAGGGCATGCTCACATGCTTATTCTGATGGATCTGGGCATATGAAGTGGCACCATAATGTACCTAACATCAACCTTGTGAATTTACATACCCACTCAGAGAATAACTTCAGCCCAAATGCTGGGCTGGGTATGTATCTGCTGCCTGTATAGACACTGTATGGAAACCATGGTTTTACAGGAATTCTCAGAGCCTCATCAAAAATGCCCTCCCTGCTCCCTGCTGCATGAAGGTGGGTCTTGCAACATTTAAACTTGCAATCACATTTAAACAAAGTCTTTTTTTGCTTCAAGTGAGTCTTCATTCATTATTTTGATGATGCAATTTAGAGCTACAATTCTGTTGCTTCTGCAACAAGCCATGAAAAGAAATGGCTGTGCAAAATAATGCCTTGAAGTCTAGACAATGAATCAAAAGTTTGTTTTCTGGTTGTCTAATAGGCAGTATTAAAAGTAGAATCAGTTTACTTTATATCAAGCCTTGAGCTTTCTTTTTTTTATTTAGGGAGTGCACAGAGATTTTGCACACTTACCCTAGAAAACAGTCTTCTGCCAGATTCTGCTGTCCACAAAAAATGATAGGGATACCAGAGTTGAAGATTAGCTATTTATATGCATTGCTACCTGAGAGGATTTTGCCAAAAGCTGACAAGATGACTGGAATACGGCAGAGCCTGATCAGCTCCACTTGCCTTTTGGCAAACGACATTGTATGCAAATAATTTATTTGGAAGGGTATATAAATACAATTTTTTTACAGCTATGTAAAATAGCTGTATCCATCTGCTGTCATTTAAGAGGAAAGGTTATGGCTCACATGTTGAAAAGGTAATGTGGCTTGGCTTTCTAATTTATAAACCTTTTTTGTCCCTCACCTCAAAGATGTCAGCATTTCAAAGGCTGGTGAAGTAATCACTAAATATAGCTTTTTATCAGTTTTTATAAAGTGGCTTAGAGTGAAAGGCACTCTTAAACATGATTTCCTTTTTCCTTTACTAAAGGACAAAATGAAAGACTAGGGGTTTAGAAGCAGCTGAACTTAGTACCTCTATAGGCACTTATCATTATATTAGAGGACATGCTAGTGGGGACTGTCCCTATTATAACAGTGTAAGAATGGATAACATCCTTTGGGAGTGTTGCAATTTTTAGTTAATTAGCATCAAGTCTCTTCTCTTTAGCAAAAGTTTTGCTTCACAACCTCTCTGCTGACTCCAGTGTTCTGGCTGGTGTGGGAGAGTATTTTGCAGGCTCATCATTCACTTGTATTTTGAAAACACTGTATTTGATTAATAAATATACTATACCCTTCACTTAAATATATGTGTCCACCATTTTGGCTTCCAGATGTGTCTCCTTCACATTTCAATCACATTTAGAGGCAAATTCTTATACTGTGCATTAAGAAAATCTGTCAGGTTTTATGACATGTTCGGGAGAGATGTGTCATTGTCATCCATCCTCTAGCTCTGTGAAGAAAAAGGAGATGTAAGAGAATATGACACAAGACTTTGACCAGCATATAAATGAGGGTCAAGAGCCCTACTCTGCTCCCATGGCTTTGGCAGCCAATGGTCAAGGCACCTCAGACACAATGCAATGCTGTGACCCTGGGTGAGGCCGCTGAGGAGACAGCTTTGTGAGAAAGCTGTAAGAAATCTCCTTTGGGCTCCCCAGAGCTTTTTAAAGTTCTGATATTCCTTCTTTGCCCTTCCTGTAACTGTTTCAGACATGCTTGTGCCTTCCCATGTAGCCCTGTAATGAAGATTCTGATCTTCCAGCATGACTTCCTTGCTTGACCTCAGACTTGCCTCAGCATTGTGACTTTTCTAGCAGTCTCTGGGATGTTCTGACTCTGGTTCCTTCCTCCAGACCTGCTCTGCTCTGTTCCATAGTTTGACTGTGGTGGGACTTGGTGTCCTGCTGTTTCAAAGGTTTCAAAAACCCATTTACCAAACAGTGTTCATTAGCTGCTCCTTCCAGCAGAACAATGGTTTCCAGCTGCTAAAATCTTCTAGCATACTGCAGTTTGTTAGATAGATTTGGAAATTAGAAACTGAAAATATTCTGATTCTGAAAATAACTTGCCTGGAAACCAGGCTGCCTTTCCTACATGATGGCTATCTTTCTTTTTAAAGTTTAAGCTTTTACATCTCCTGTTCACTGCTGAAAAGTTTATTTGAAATAAGACACAGTTGTGGCCTTCTAAAGGTGTATTCTATTAACAGATGGTTGCACACTTTCTTTGGCCTCCAGATAATGCTTTCTGTCATAGTTGCTGATGTGAAATGTCTTTTCTCCACCTTTTCTTTTTTCTCCACCTTTTCTTTTTTCTCCACATAAAATTTGAAAAAAAATTATTAAAGAAGTGCACACAAAACACCCAAGTTTCAAGTTCTTTTCTTTAATGATTATGTTTCTTGAAAAATTAAAACACACTTCCTGTAGCACCTTGTAACTCAGAACCTAATAGTATTCACTATCACTTTAATGGAAGTCAATGATTTTGTGGTTCTATATTCTTTAATGGCTATTAATCACAGGCTTTTGCTGAACAGTGATTATTTAAGAGGTTTGATTGCCTTTGTGGGTTTAATTCCCATGTTTGCATAACTCAGAAAGTCACATTTCTCACCTAAGTACCAACAAAAACCCCATCCAGAACTCAGTGTCTTACTTCACACCATTTCAAAGTTAAAAAAAAAATCAGCTCCATTTGAATGTCATTAAAAACGGTACTGGTGATTGCAGTTATGGAAGAGGCCTATTGGAACAAGAGTTAATTTGCCAAAATCGCTTGGATACACAGGCATTCAACATCTTCTGTGTAAGAGAAAAAGAGGCACAGAGATTGACTGATGCATTTGGTTTTGCTTGGCTTTGAAGAGATGTTTACAGTAAGCCTTTATTCCAGGCAGCAGTTAAACCTGCAGCCTCTCAGGCTGTGCCTCTATGATCCATTTTAGCATGGCCCTGCCAGTCTTGTAATGTGTCAGATGCTGCCTGTGTCAGTCAGGAGTTCACAAATAAAAAAAGGTAATTTAAGATCTCATTTATGACAGCTTGGTCTCCAGGACTAGATCTCTTGTGTTCCAAGTTACTTGTGCTGTTAGTAGTTGTCACCAGCCCTGACATTAGCCTTCTGTACAAACTGACCTTAGCTACTGTTGGGTTTGAATCAGAATGAATCCTGCTCAGAGAACCATGGATGTGTTTCACCTGTCTCCTGTGTCATCTGTCCTCACAGAATGGCCATTTGCATGTAAAGCTTCTTATTATCTTCCCTTCCCCCCAATTAATTTTCTCTGTTTGCATTTAGTTAAAGCACAGCAAACTTCAGTTATGCATTTATTTATCTATCATATTCCCACCAAAAAGTCATTGTGGTACTCACTATAAATATAAATAAAAGGTATACCCTCAATGTCCTCAAAACTGTGCTATAGAAAAGATGTGGCTAGGAGAAATAGGGGGAGGCATCAGGTTACATTCAGGTTGGCGGCCAAGCTGGAAACACATTGGAGGTTTCTGTATCCTAGTCTTTTGACCTCATCCTGCTTCTCCAGCTGCAAGATTCACACAAGAGTTCAGGCATCACCTATGGCCTCAGGACATCACTTGGTTTTGCTTTGCTGAACTGTTAAGCTGCTGGAGAGGCAAAATATAAATGCAGTTGGAAATTGGCCTATCCAACATTGATAGACCACTGCAACTCATGCATGGCTAATTTTCCTGATGGGAGTAAAGGAGAATATCCACTTTTAAATGGAATTTTGCTCGTGGTTGAACATAGGACACAGAGTCACCTATATGACTATATTCCTGATTTCTGAGATAGATCATTGAAACATCTCCTCCATCTTCTGTCATGGCCGAGCCGAGCCGAGCCGAGCCGAGCCGAGCCGTGCGGGGCCGGCGCCGCTGGTGCAGTTGCGGGCAGCGCCCTCGAGGTGGAACCTTCTCACCGAGGCTGAGCGGGCGCTCCCGGGCGGGCGGAGCGGCCCCGCCGGGGCTGCGCTCCCGCGGCTCCGCGGGGCCGGCATCCCTGTGCGATGGGCATCCCTGTGCGATGGGCATCCCTGTGCGATGGCCGTGTGGTGGGCAGAGCCTTTAGGAGCGGAGCAAACTTCCAGAGCTTTCCAGCGAGGTGCTCCCGGCAGTGCCCCTTACCCTCCGGGATTGCCCCGGCTCCGCACTGCCGAAACCTGCCTGGTGCCTGGGGATAAATGGGAACTCCGCCACCCGGCATCCGAGCTGCGAACCAAAACCGGGGACGGGACAAGGAGCGTCGGGAATCTTATCCTGTGTCATCGATCCTGTGGCGGGGAACACGACTCCGGCCGCCCGCGGAAGGCGGGATGGGGATGGGAATGGAGGCTCCGTACCCTGGGGGAGACGGCATTAAACAGACCCGGCCCGCGCCGCTGTTCCCCCTTTTTGTCCCCTTCCTTGCTCCCGCTCCCCACTGCCACAGCCTCAGCCTTCACTGGCTTCCTCTGCTCAGAAATCCCGCGGCACGCGTTTACCGGGCACCGCGCCCCTGGCGGAGCGGGGGTGCCGGGGAGGGCGGTGCCGACCGCGGGCGGGCGGGCCCGGAGCCGCATCCCGCGACCAGCTGGGGATTCACGGGGAGCCACACCGTGCCGTGCCGTGCCGTGCCGTGCCGTGGAGCGTCGCTTCCTTCAGCACCAAGAACAGCTACAAGTGTGGCTACGCGCCCGCCCCGCAGTGCCGACCCGAGCGGAGCCGTGCCGTGCCCCGCGGTTCCGTGCCGTGCCCGTCCCGCCAGAGCCGCGGTAAGCGCAGGCAGCGTCGCGCCGCTCCCGCCGGCGCCCGGGGGCTCCGAGCCGTGGGCTCCTGGCGCGGACCAGGGGCCGGGCCAGGGGCGGGGGCTGGGGCGAGGGTGTTTTCTTACTTGGCTGTGAGCGGCTCGGATGGGCCGGTGCGTGTGCCCGCCGCTGCGACTGAGCGGCAAGGCAGCAGAGGGCTGGTATAGTCACGGGGGCTGAGCAACTGACCCCAAAAAAGTTATCTTGTGGATTTTTTTTTTCTTTTTTTTTTTAAGGCGAGGGGAGGAGAAGTGAGGAAGGAGTCAGTGGAGCAGGCTGGGCTTGGCTGTTCGCGAGTGTTAAAAGAACACGACTGAAACCGCTCTCCTGGATACCTGTCCCGGGCTGAGCTCTCGCATATTAAACTGGCGCTGCTGAGGGAAGCTGTCTGAGACGAGGCTTGTACAGAAATTACCTCATGCTATTCCCGACCGCCACCGAGTATAATTCCAGGGACCTCCACAGTAACATGGATATGCAACTCTTTTCGATCAAGGTATTTGTGTATCTGTGTGTGTCGTCTTTAGTTCTTTTAAGCAGACTGGAGGAGGCAAATAATGTGCGTTTTGCCTCAGTTAAGATTTTTGGGCTGGGAATCCCGGGCAATCCTCTCCGCCTGTTTCGTGGCGCCGGGAGCTTTTATTGTTTGGGTTTTTTTTCTCAATTATTTATAATTTTTATTGTCGATATCCTCCCCCAATCGGATCTAACGAAAGAGATCCCGGACACGGTGCCGTCACAGCAGCGAGCAAAAAGGGAGAACCTCGGAGCTCCCGCTCAGTGAGGTCTCCCCCTGGCCTTCTTAGCCGGGTCTTCTCCCACCCCCAGGGGGAGGGGGGGGTACAGGGGTTCCCCCGCGCTCCCATCACCTTGTTCACGTTTCGCTGGCCAGGAGGGAAGACCGGGCCAGGGCCAGCCCTGTCCGCCGCCGCCAAGTTCTCTGGGGCAGGGTCGGGCGAGGTGCCGGCCGCCCGCCCATACCTTGCCGGGTAGGCTCAGCTTCCTTGGCTCTGCCGGGGATACTCCCGCGTCCTTGGAGAAGGAAGGGGCAGGAGGATCCCCGCGGAGCTCCGGGAACTTCTTCCCCCGAGGAAGAAGGCGAAAGGCTGTGCAGGCACAAGGCAACGGCTTAACTGTCCTCGGCGTGGAGCAGTATCCCCAGCGCTGGCATGTGCTGGTTGCAGGAATGCGAAGTGTTGTCAGGTGAATGTATGACACGGTTAAAAAACCCAAACCAAACAAGCCAGCCAACAGAAACAGCAACAAAAACCAGAGAAATAAGAAAATCAAACACAAAAGCTGTACAACACAAGTAATAAAAATCAATCAGTGACCCAAAGTGCATGGAAATCCGGCGTTGGCATTTTGGAGTTTGCAAGCTTCTGACCTCTGGGACCAGGGATTCATTAAAAGAGACTTAGGTTTGCATCGAGGGGGAGCAGAAGCGCATTAAACCTGACCAGTTGATGCAAGGAGAGGAAGGAATCACCAGCGGCTGGAAATAAAAGGCGACGCTTGTTTTTGCATTGCCGCTGACGGAGGTGCAGCGCTCCCGGCCGGGGACCAGGGTTCGGAGGGGACCGGCGGAGCCGTGGCTCCAGCCAGGAGATCCGCATGTGCCCTCCGTCCCCCGCCCACGGGCCGCCTTGGCTGCAAGGCCGCGGCGGGAGGCTGCTCAAACCCGTCCTACAGCCGCTCGCTGGATTGAGCGAGCCTGCGAGGAGAGCCGCGACGAGGCTGTGCCGGAATCCCTCCACAGCACACGCCAGCTGGGGTACGGATGAGCCTGTGAAGAGACAAAAAATCGCTCGGCTAAGTAAAGTGGAGAACAATAGGGGGCTCCCTTCAAGGGAGAAGCGCAGCGGCGATGGGCGATGGTCGCGGAGTTGCGCGGGGAGAGCCGACTCGCCCAGCCCGCGGGCGCTCCCCGGGCCCCTCCGCTGGGCGGGGCCGGCCTGGCTGCGGTAGCCCTTCTTCGGGCCGGGAAAGGTGCCGAGCACGCGAGGAGCCGGGAAAGCACGGAGGAGCCGTGCGGAAAGCCGGTGCGTGGCCGGCTGTCGGCTCCCGGCGGTGTGCGCCGGAGGCAGGCGGAGCGGGGCGGAGGGGCAGAGAGCGGCGTGCGGCGCGGAGGGCGCTGCGCGGGGTGCGCTGCGGGGTCCGCGGGGTGCCGTGCGGGGTCCGCGGAGTTGGCTGCGGTGTGCTGTGCGGAGGGCGCGGGTGCGGTTCGCCGAGTGCTCTTCGGAGCGCTGTGCGGAACGCACGGGCGCGCCATGCGCCGGATACGGAGAGCGGGATATGGAGAGCGGGACGTGGAGAGATGCTCGCCCTGGCCGCTCGCCCGCTCGCTGGGATCGGCCGTTGACACAGTGGGGGACTTTGCTGCAGGGTGGCCCGGGACGATTTTGGCGGGCGGCTGCGTTTCTGGGGGCAGAGCCGTTCTTGCAGAGCACCGGACTGCACCAGCAGCGCCTGCTCTGAACACAGCTGTGCGGACTGGGGAGGGAGTCTAGTGGGAAGAGGGTCAAATGAAAGCAGAAACAACAGAGAAAGCTCTCCTAGGGTGCCTGGGAAAATCTTGATCATCATTTGCTAGACCAGAGGTGAAACCTTTTCTTGAAGGTGTTGATACTGATAGGGTTCATTAAGTTTTAAGTCCAACCAAGGGCAGAGGAAAATATTCAATGTAGCTTCCTTTTTAAAAATTGTAGGCTCCTCTTAGTCTCACCTCAGCAGAAGGACCTGTGCTGGATTTTCACAGGTTAGCTTGTTTGGTAATTAGATATTTGCAGGGTAGGAAGTGAAGGCAGGTGTTTTGGGGTATTCGAAAAGGGGCTGATCAGGCTGAGGGCAGACATCAGACTGCAGAGAGAAGGAATAGTTCCTGTAAAGGAGATGCTGAGAGTGATTCGCCTTGAAGTCCTGATTATTGTGTAAAGGTTACCTCTGTGGCAGGGGCACAGCAAACCATTACAGAAGAGCCGAGTTAGATAAGACTACTTACATCAGTGAAGAATTCTCTTGCAAGTTAGGAGTTGCGATGTCAAGGCCAAAGGTTTTTCAAATTCCCTTTTGTTGTCAGCAAAACCTATTAATCTTCTATATGTGTCAGACTACTGTGTGCAGGTGGCAACTCTTTACCTGTTCTGTGTGGAAATTCAGCTATTTGCTTGTTGTGGAATGCTGTACAGGAGAAAAAAGCAACTTTTGTGAACATCAAAATCAATGTTAGCAAGAAAATTCTTTCATAGTTCAAAGGTGTCAGCAGTAAAACATCAAAATATTAAAATTTGTTCTTTTTTCCTCCTCAGAACTTAATAATGGAAATTGCCATTTTTTTATTTTTTTTTTTTTCATTCAGTAAAACCAGATCAGTTTTTTATTGACCGGACAATCTGATATTTTGTGAATGGTTTTTCACTCTAGAACTTCTTGTATTCTAATTCACAGAATATTTGCTTTATTTTATCTTAGCGCAGTTCCAACCATGCTTTAAATCCAATAACAGATTAGTTTTTTTGGCTCAAACAAAATTTTAAACATTTTTCTGAGGTATTTTTTCTTCTCACTTGTTAGCTTATTTTGTTCCTCAGTAAAGGGTTCATGTATGTCTGTCTAGCAATGTCAGCTGTAAAATGTCCATCCTGCCTGTGCTACAGAGAGTATGTCTTGCTCCTGCTGCTGTCTGTAATTGTGAGATTTTTAAAAACTATTTTCTGATGAACATATTGAATCTTTCTACATATTTTCAGCGAAAACTTCAGTGCCAGCTGAAGATGGCTCCTTCAGAAAAACAAAATAGGAACATTTCCTATATTTATTTAAGTATTTATCCATCAATCAACTCATTATTTAGACCTTTTAATTAACATAAAGAGGTTCCATAATGAGCCTGTCTTTTAGTGCAATGAGTCTGTGGTTGGAGTAATGACTGGTCTGGGTTCATTCTGATGCACTGGTTCTGGCAGTGTGGCACAAAAATACACAACCTTGAGTGCCAAATATCTGATAAAGCTGAATGATTTTGTGAAGGAAGTAATTTCAGAACCAGACACTACATGAAGAAGTTTCCATCTCCCCTGTCTTGCAGTACTCCGCCTCCTTAGATTTAAAAATAAATATATATTCTAGCAGAACAAGTGGAGGTTTGTGCTGAAATACTGACTTTAAAAATAGCAATGTGTTCTGATAATGCCAGATATTTTTAATGAAATAAACCCAAGAGAAGCATGTGTTACAAGGTGACTGGAAGAGACGCTTTGTGGTGCGCTTACTCTCAGGCTGTGCTGGGGAAATATATTAATTTCTCTGAACTCAAGTTTCTAGTGAACACCAACTACTACAGTGGAGAACCTGGTAAATCAAGAATGTATTTGCATTAATTCAAACTTTTATGGTCATTTGGAAAAGGACAGCATTTTACTTCAAATGAAATCTCTGCACATGAAAAAAGTTCATTCAGGCTTTATAGCCCAGAGGCCTATGCTTTTTCACTAACATTCATTGATAAAAATGGAATTAATTTAGATCATATGCTTTCTGCTTAGCTGCACAGACTTGAAATGTTCTGTAAAAGGTAATGTTAATCAATATATAAAAAGCAGTGTGCCATGAATAAATTAGGCAGTATAATAGAAGCTTTTATTTCTTAGGTAACATTAAAAAAACACTGAAAAGTCTTAAATTTTTAAAAAGAACACTTTAAAATTTTATTTCTGTTTTATAGACAAGAAGTGGACACTTGCAGCTAAGAAACATACTTCTTCAGGAAACCATGCAAGCCGAGGCAAAGCAATTAATGCTTATGAAGACTATAATGTTGAAAAATGCTAATTGCCAATTCATTTGATTTTCAGCCAGCTCCAGATAAAGTATTAGATCAATGATCTTGGGCTCACTGTAGCTTCTTTATTGTTGTTAGAATTTGGGTTGCAATAACTGAATTCATCACTATTTGTATTCATGAAGACTGACTCTTGCTTTAATTTCTGGGCATTCTTTGGCTGTAAGGAATTAACCTGCGGCTGAGAAAGAGAAAAAGCAGTGTTTCTTTCTTTCAGGAATATTTTCTCTTTGTCAGTGGTGCTTTCTTGTTCTCCATATAGTGTTAAATAAGAGTAGTCTTATCTTTTATTCCCTTAGTGAATTTCTCCCTGCCTGGTTTGTACATACATGCATGGACTAATGAGTTCATTGTGGAACCATAAAGCAAATTGCTTCCATACCTATTTTAGGTCTACTCTTTACTGTTTTGAACCTATAACTGTGTTTTTTCTACTAAAACAATCAAAACAACAGGTAATTTTGGCTAGTTAATAGTTCAGTTTTTCTCTATAGTATGGACCATATGAGAAACAGCCTGGATCAGATTGCGCTGTAGTGTGAGTCAAGTTGTTCAGTTTTTTGAATGACTCTGGGTTTGGCTCACAGGGCTGAAGCCTAGGGAGCTTTGTAACCTGTGTGCCTAAAAAGAGCCAGGGGAGAGCGATGGGATTATCACATAGAACCGCACAGATTTTGTATCACTTGGATTGAACCCTGAGCCAAATTCAAGCCAAGCTAAATGTCAAGAGGCATGGAAAGTCCCGTGTGCTGTTCTCAATTGCAGTGATTTTATTCATACCCATCAAACATTTCATTTTCAACTGGTCCTAATACCAGATCACAGTGAGATAGTTTCACATTCAGTAAAAGACTTTCCACTGTGAATCTTTCTCTCAGGTCTTCAAATAGCCATCATTTGAAGACTCTACTTTTGTGAACTTAGTGTTATCATGTAAGGAAAACATGTAACAAAATTAATGTAAGAAGAGGATTATCAGTTTAAAGCATTATCAAAGTACATTTTGAGTTTTGTTACCAGATGATATATAAAAGTTTTGTGGTTTTGTCTATAGTCATCTTCCCCTATGGCCATATTTTTGATAGGAACCAGTCAGATCACTGAGGACAAAGTAGATATTTACAGATGAGCCTGATGCCTGGATGTTCTGTACAGGCATTGATATAAGCACTTGTTCAGTGTGATCAATTTCATACTAAGTAAAACTTTTGTAAAGAAAAGGATAAGGTAAATTGTACCCTAGGATGTCCACTGCTCTCCATAGCCTGTAACAGATATATTGAGAGACTGGTCCAGATGCCCACAGTGTGCCTATCTAGTATCAGGTAAAATTACTTCTACCTTTCTTCTCCTCAGAGGTTTAAAAATTTATTCAGGCATGTATAATTTTGTTAAGAATTGAAATAAATAAATGTCTTCACTTGAGAATTAAAGTGTGGGCAATTTGGAGATATTTATAACAGTCAGTCAGGTGTTTAGATATGTAGGCTGAAATCCTCATCTCCTTAAAATCAGTGGGATCTCTCCAAATGTCAGTGCAGACACAACATTGTTCCTATTTCATGTGGTCCAAATGCAAGCAGAAAATAGAGACCTCGTTAATGTTAAACCTCAGCTCAAGTCAAATGTTGGAAAAGGAATGTTGTATGTTCAGCTGGTTTCCTAACATAATATGTTGTGTTCTTTTTACTTGAGAAATCAGCTACGTTTTCATAAAAATAATTTAGTGTTAGACATTATCTTGAAGCATATTTAGATATATATTTAGCCCCCCACCAAAGTGAATTCCACTGGAGAAATAATCAGTCTGACATCCAAATGAATTGAATGTGCTTGTACTGCATTGGATGAAGGGTTACTTAAATTCAGGCACCCTGATTACTCCATTGTCATAAATGAGACCTCTCCAGGAGTGAGAGTGTAAGTGGTTATTGCACTTCTGTAGGCTGGAGCAGAATAATAAAGTTGAACAGAATAATGCAGGAAAACAGAAAATACAATGTGTTGTGGATGAGGTCTGTTTCTGGGTGTCACACAACATGAAGGTAAATATGAATTACTGTTCAGAATTTGAACACCAGGCTAAGTTTAGTTCCCCTGATTCAGCTCTTGCTCTGCTGGCATCATCAATTTCCTGGCTTATAGTGCAAGTGCAGCCAGGTGTTCAAATTCACTGAAGGCCAAGATTTGCTAACTTAAAGAACATTGAAAGTAAAACCTAGGTGATGTAACCGCCATTCAAAAGTAAACACACTGTGTGACAGGTATAAAACTGCTGATGTAAATGGTATTTCTCACTGTTTTTTAAATTTTTTTTTCAGAAGTACCTCAGCTGTAGGGCGAAATACAAGGACATAAACTACTGACCTCCTTTTAGCATCAGGACCAGACATACTACCCTACTCTTCACCATCAATTAAGAGCAATTGAAAAACCGTCTCAGAAAAGCTTGTCAACCTGTTCCATCAGTGGACATCTTTTGTAAGACAGATTTTATGTACTTCTGCTGAGATCGTTTTTTCTATCTACCTACCGCATGGTTCTATATTACTTATTGGGAACTGATGGTAGCCTCCAGAAAGTGCAGCTTCAAATGGTCAGCCTCATCCTTTAGCAAGAAGAAAACCTGGATACTGGATAGCAACAACGACTTCAGAGAAAATGGTATACGAAGGCAAACGATTGGTTTCCTGCCATTGTTTCTTCCTGTTAACAGCCAAATTCTACTGGATACTCACTCTGATGCAAAGAACTCATGGCCAGGAATATGCCCACTCCATTCGACTGGATGGGGACATCATCTTGGGAGGACTGTTCCCCGTTCATGCAAAAGGGGATAGAGGGGTGCCTTGTGGGGAGCTCAAGAAGGAGAAGGGGATCCATAGACTAGAGGCAATGCTGTATGCAGTAGATCAGATTAATAAAGACCCTGATCTTCTTGCCAATATCACCTTAGGGGTCCGTATTCTTGATACGTGCTCCAGGGACACTTATGCATTGGAGCAGTCCTTAACATTTGTGCAAGCATTGATAGAAAAAGATGGTTCAGATGTGAAGTGTGCAAACGGTGACCCACCAATTTTCACTAAGCCAGACAAGATATCAGGTGTGATAGGTGCTGCAGCAAGTTCTGTGTCCATTATGGTTGCAAATATTTTAAGACTCTTTAAGGTAAGCAGCATTTTCTATCTTCTTTTTAAATTTCAAGAACAATGAAACAGATAGTGAAGTGGTTGTGTTGTCATACCCTCAAAAAAAAAAAGATACTTTTCACATTCAAAAATCTGAAATGGCTGGTTTGCCCTTTCAAAGCAAAGGGGGGAAAAAATACCTAAAAGCAGTGTTTGCAGACCCTATTTTAAGGTGCCAAGTGCTTATCTTAAAATTCTGAGCAATCTGTGTGCACTTTAACTCTTTAGGGATTTGTATCCTTACTTTTCTACTACTCAAATTTGTTCCATGTTGAACATGGAACCCATGTTCCATGGGTTGGGATTGATTTCCTAAATTTCCAGGAGAATGAAAAATAAGTTTTTAACACAAATAAATATTTTGGAGGACCAGATAATTTCCTTACATAGAAAGATATGCCAGTAATAATCTAGTGCTATTGATGTGTATGTCTAGCCAAATGAAGCGTACTGTAGAATCTTTGATTTTCTTGAAATTTTATCTCCTTCATATTTTCTGCAAGGTGATATTTTTTCTAGGATTTGTTATCACTTTATGAGAGATTATTTTTAGGCAACAGCTCTAGTGCCATTTGTTTCCAAATACTTTATGAAGCTCAGACATTCTAGATAATGGAAAAGGTGCCACTTTTGAATTTGCTAAGTTAGATGGGAAGATGAACACATTCTAATCAATCAACTTGGATGGAAATGATCAGGCAGCAGATATTTAATTTTTAATCCTTTGCAATGGCAAACAGATGATGGTAAGTTGAGCACTTTTTTCTATGTGCAGAACAATTGTAACTTCTGTCTGAATCTATTACTGTCCTACCACCCACTGTTCTTTTCATCCATTCAGAAATCTCACCTTATTTCATACAATTTTGCAATTACCAAAACTCACCTAAAGACCATTTCTTTGACTTTGGTGCAGAAGATTCTGGTAATGTTTAATATTGCTGTTATGTATTTTGAAAAGTGTTGCACATGTTTTCTAATTGTTGTAACTGAGATTGATTAGTAGTAGAGAAAGATTGGCCTCTTTTCATGGTTTCTCAGCAAAGTGCATTTCAGTCATTTGAATGGAGACTTTAGTCCTTCCATTTGGTTCTCCCTCGAAGGAAATAATGCTGGATTTACAGTTCAGTGGAGGAGTAAAATGACTGCTGGGTTGTGGTCAGGTGTTCCTTTCGGTCTCAAAACTGATGCTTAGCTGCAGTTACTGCACAGGTTTGAGAGTAGGGGACCAGTTCTAGCCGTGTGTTTCACTTGTGAAAATCAAGTACACAAAACTGAGCTAAGACTTAAAAAATGTTTTGTATGGAGAGCACCTCTGGAGTTGTGCCTGGTGGGGGAGGTTTATCTGTCCTGGGAACCATCAGGCATATTACAGGAGGTGTCTATTTTTCAGTTCACATCGATTTTTGAAGTTGTGTTATCCTATTAACTAATGCATATTTCTGAAATACTGATAAATGGAATGGTCACTTGAATATGCATTCTAATGCAGGGCCATGTAAACTACAGCTTACACCCAGTTTTGAGTTGAATAGGCTTCTATAGACTGATTTAAGAAACTAAGCCTGGTAAGACATGCATTAACTGTGAATTAAGAGCAGCAAGAAGGAAAGAGGCCTATGAATTGTCTAAGATAGCGGCAATTTGTCTTCTGAAACCTTGACAGCTACCTCCTGATTTACATTATGCAATAAGATTGCAAATAACATTCTACTGCAGTCTTAATCAATAGAGGGTCATGTGATATCCCCTCTAGGGAAAGATCTTATTTACCCATTTAATTGATGTAACACAGCTGCCGGCAAAAAGAGGAGACATCTCTTTTAGTTTTAAATATAGATCCTGTACAAATGTTCTTAGTAATGTAAAAAAATGATAAATTACACCCTTTAATGTCTGATGATGAACCAGCATGTGAAATCTCTTTTTACTCTTTCTTCTCAGAAGTGAATATCTTCATGAGTAAAGGCTTCTGGATAAGGCTCTGGGTTAGAAGCACAGTAGAAACCACTTACAAAGGTTATAGTCAAGAGGATTAGGAAATTAAGGGTAATTTTCCAGAAACTTAGATGTATAATCCAGTTTTGGTTGTTCTCAGACCAAAGACATAGGCTGAAATTCTCAGCTGATGCATCTCCACATCTTTGTAGCTGAGAATCTGGACCTTGGCTCATGCTCATAGAAGCTTGAGGCATGAAACTGTGGTTTACTGTATCTTGGTGTATGTCAAGGTGGGGCACTCAGCTGTGGTCAATGTCTGTACTTTCAGTGAAGTCAGCAATCACCATCATGCAAATGCCTGTTTCCATTCTATCCAGGATGAGTGTGATTCATCCATATTTCTGTTTAACAGTACTATTTAGAAAGTTGAACCTGTAATTTGAAGTTCACTATTGCTTTAATACCTGCTCTGAAGTTCCTAAATGTCAGGACTACATATTTTTAAGAACATTATTATCTGGCGGAATTTTAATTTGTAATGAAATTGTGAGAAGTATTATTATATCTCTCAATGTGAATACACAAATATAGCCTAAGAAATGCTGCTCTCAGCAGCTTGAAATTTTATGCTGCTATTTTTCTTTTTCTTGCAATTTTTTCCCCCTTTCTTTTATTGATTTTACAACAGAAAACATACAGGTCAATAGTTTTATCTGATGATCTGGTGGATAGCATAAACTGATAGTAAATGTATTTTTTTATCTAAGTGTTTCCATGAGAAGAGGGGAGGGAGGCCACCACAGAAAAATGACCTCTATCTATAGCCTTTCTCCTGATCAAATGGCTTGCCTTGCATTCTTTTCTCTCCTTTCTCCTTCTATGAATTTTGAGGTGCCTTGCTGCTTAACAGGTGATTTTCCATTGGTCTTACCCTCAGCAGGTCCAAAACATTAAGGTACAAATTCGGACAGACTAAATTTCACCCGTTGATGGTTTTTGACTTTCCAGAGGCACTTTACATACAGGAAACACTGGAGCATGGAATTAATTGTATGAAAGTGGACCTTTTATTCCTTGATTATCATCAGATTGTTGTTTTTTGCCATAATTTTAAGTTGTTTTTATCAGAAAATATCAGGAGTGGGCTGCTTCACAAAGAAAACAGAGACAAGGGACTGGTAGGATCTAATGAAGAGCTGGCTGTCTCACTTAAGCAGCTCTCACTATCACAAAGGAAACCTTTCTCTTGACTCAATCTATCAAAATATTACTCTTACATCCTTCCTTATATTTGTTTTCCAGAAATTCTGTTTTCCTGTAGGGAGCTTAGGCATGACTAGATGGGAACTTTTATTTTTTTTGAGTGACACCTATGAGCATCTGAATTGTTTCCCAGGCCCCCCAAACTTGGCCTGCAGGAAAAAAAGGGACTATGTAACTTAACTCACTTTGTGAATTATGTTCCCTGTATTCGAAGCTTCTACTTGTTTAAGGTCTGAATAACTTATGTCAATGGTTAAAATCTGCTGGAAGAAGAAAGGCGTTTGTTTATGCTTGTGTCCTCACATCTAAACCCCGCGTACTATTTCTGAACTCCTTGGTACACTCCATCTGTCACCTTCACACATCTTCTAGCTGGTGTCACACTAGGAGCAGCCAAGGGATGATGGTTTGCATGCAAATTGAGATGGGTGGACAGTATGCTTGGTGAATTGTGATCTCAAGCTTTTATGTATATATTTATGTATATGTATATAAGGCCAAATATTCATCAAGAGCTTTATTCCTTCCTTGCCTTACTTTGCCTTGCTTGACCTCTCCTTGTCTCGTCTTCTGTTTTCACCAGTTTCCCAAAGCTAAATTACCTATTTCCTCTTTTTGGTCAAATTTCCTTTTTTTCTGCAGAGCTGTAATCCATTTTAATAGGTGCTGTCTGAAGGGACTAATATTCACTTCATGCACATTTGCCTTATACATTTCATACACGTTTACCTCTATAGAAGTACAAGTACAAGTGACATTACGGAGTAACACTTTCAACTTTATGGCAACCATCCAAAATGCAAGGGATAGTTTCTTTCAATAAATCTAGAAGTGAATATATTAGTTCCACTAGCATTTTGCTTATTCACTTTGATTGTTTCATTGCCTCATTTTGGATTTTAGTGTATATCTTTGCCTGGTAGCTTTGCACAGCTACTAAGGCTATACTTGGATGATGCTATTTTTATGCTTAGTTGCAGGTCTTTTTATGTTTGGCTTTTTATGTTTGCCATTTGGCACTTTTGCTGCCTTGTGTTCTAGACCTGCACAGAGCAGCAGACAGGCCTCCCAGAAATGAGGGCATTACCATAGCACAGAGGCTTATCTCACTGAACTTCATAAATGCTGGTCTTTCAATTTAAATTGAGGCAATTGAGTGCATCTTGTGAAAGAATATGATGTAAATAAAATGTGATACTATTTTACCACCTAATTCCAGAGACAAGAAACATATTTTTGTGAGGCAACCTGAGGCATACACAGATCTTGATCTAGACTCTATATCTACAGAAATATTTGCACCTCATGAGCATTACAGACTTCAAAGGCTCTAGGAAGACACAGGAGTCAGTCTTTTCCTTGTGTGACTGCGGGCCCTTTCCATAATGCAAAAGTTGTATTATGTACTTTAAAGAAGTAAAGAAGAGGGTCAAGGATTTTACTCAACATATTGGTTCTCATTAATTAAAAAATGTGCTGCACTGATTAAAATATATCCATTTTCTGTTCACTGTGTCCTGCTGCATGTGTCAATATTTTCCACTACATACCATTTGAAATGTGTAATAGGATGGTTTTTCTTCCTGGTAGTTAAAACATATGTGAAAAATTTTGTGTGAAGTGTGAAGAAAACTTGTTGTATGTAGGGAGAAGATGACTAAAACATTTTGAAATAGATCTTAAGATTAACATATTTATTTTTACTTTTGTTCTAAATAGTATTTGCACTTTCTGAATAATTTTTAACTATAAAAGAAACTAATGCATCCCATTTAATTTTACAGTGTTTTTTTGTAGCTTAGTACATGCATAGATCTGTTTAGTGCCTGAGCATCTTGTCTTGTTATTGGCTGGAAAAATATTATATTTTTTTCATAATTGAACTTCTTTTGCATAGAAGAAACATTAATCTCTCTTTTTATTTCCATGGCAGTACACACTTCATTATGCAACCATGATTCTTCTGTTGGTTCCAGGTTAAATGTGTGTGGTCAAGAGAGGCAAATACCAGCTCAACACCAAGATAAAATTATAGGTACAAGAGGTACTTTGCTAGCGTCAATAATGAAACAGTTGCCAAATTTTTTAGTTACAGCCAGAGGAAGTAATAGGTTTTCAGATTCTGTGAAAACTGCTAGCACTGATTAGCATCAAATTTTATTTGTGCTAAGCTGCTTGAGGCAAGAGAGTACAGAACCAACTTGATACATTCGTTCATTATTTTACAGTATACTAGTTCCTTAAATACTCCTCTAAAAGTTCAAGAATTTTGGTGTCTCACATTCCTAGATGGAACTATAACCTGTGGTTAAAGCAAAAGGATAATCTGCTTTTCTGTGTTATATTCATTTGTTTTTCATTGGTTTGCTACAAGGCTTGAGAAGCATCTTCTGACCTTTTTGTTCCTCTCTTTTGTCATTTTGATTTGCTTGTGTTTAAGCATTTCACAGGAACAATCAGAAGCTTTATTAACATTAGTTAAATGTTTGAGATGTTCCCCCTTCTTTTGTGGGCATGTTGAAACTGTCTAAAATCTTGAGGGTTTTAGGTCATTCCATAAGTACAATACATGAGCACCTTACAAAGAATGTGTAGGTGTAAAAGACCAACAATCTGATTTTCTATTTCCCTCAGGGCAGGGAATATATATATATATATCTACACATGTTTCCCTCACACGAGGGAAACTGCTTATGCAGAGAAAATGATTTCACCCTTTCATGGCTGAGGCCAGGTGACACAGACAATCCACACCCATATCACATACTCCTTTATTCCCCCAAATCATGGGTCTGCATGCAGGTTACCAGGAGGGAATGATTCCTGACCCATGGTGGCTTCTGAAGCCTGTCAGAAAATTAGGGGAAACTTGGCTGGCACAGGTCATGGCTGAATTATGGACTGTCCTGACAGTCTGACAGTGGAGGCAGCTGAGCTGTTGCTGAGAGATGTGCTCTGAAAGAATGTGATTTACCAGCATAGACATTGCTGCTGATTTCTCAGGATAGAGCTCCTCTGCTCCTACATCACACTGAACGGAAGCCAAGGCACTGCAAGGATCATTGACACTTTTTCAATGCTTTACTTCAGCAATGTTAGTTTTATTAGCCAAAATGAGAACCAAATTAAAATTACTTTCCCGCCCCGTGTTTAATTGTTTCAGTACAGTAGCAGTTGGGCAATATGAATAGTCCTGCATTCTGACTGTCATCAGAAACCAGGCACTATTGTGTTACAGCCAAGTGGTAGATTTTGTGTGTTTGCTTATTTCCATTTTCACAATTTTCCCTAAAGCATATTGTGCTTTTAGGATTAAACTGGTTTAGAGTGCTTAAATGTATATCCTTGTGCTTCCTGGCATTTATCAGAGGAAAGTAGTCATCAGAACAAAAGTCTTACTGGAGGACACTAATTCCACAGGAATGAATTAAATAGCCAAGAGCAAAACACTCCTCTGGGCTGGAATCTATAAGTACTCCCAGCAAGATATTATGTCCCCTATCTCTCTGACAGAAGAATTAAGCATTTAAGTGAGGCCTTAAATTAGGAGACTGCTGGCCCTCGGCTGTGTGCGTCCTCAATAGAAAGATTGAAATGCTTTCAGAAGGGGACAGGATCAGGTCTATGAGTGTGGATGCATCTTTCTTGTTTACAGAAAGATTATGGGTCGATGCATGCTTGCACTTGCATCAGATAGAACCTCTTCTCACTGGAAGGCTTTGGAAGCCTTTGATTGAAGTGATAAGAGGTTTTATAAGAAGATTTCAAACACCTGCAAGGGTGGTGCCAGTTTCTTAAAGCCTTCCTCACTTTTCTTTGGAAGGAATTTTACTCATCTACTTTTCTCTTTCTTTTCCCAACATTTATTTCTTTCTCTAGTTTAGTTAAGAAGAGCTACTTTTTGACCACTGTTGCCAGTATTTTTCAAGTGGCTACTTCATTCTGTAGTCTTCAAAGAAAACTTTTTTCAGATATGCTTAATAAGCAAGACTGATTGTCAGTTTTTGCAGGTTGTGAGGGTAAGTGTGTCAGCAGGAGGAAGAGCTGTAAACTAGGAAACTTATGAGAGGGGTCTATCTATGGGGATAACAGGAAAAAAGGGAAATGCTTGTTGAAAGATTGAACTCTAAAGGGACAAGGGTATCTATCTTTTTTTACCTCCCTGTAGGATTTCTTGTCTGGTACTTCAGATAGATACTGGGCTCTAACTCTTCTCTGAAGTAAACTATTTCTGATAGCAGTGCTGAGATAGTCCATTGTATTGTGAGATCTCTCTTCCTTTTGTATTTCTTTTACAGCTTGAGACTATGGGACACAAGCAAAAGTGATTTCTCTGAGCTGGAATAATTTATCTTTTGAGTTTTGGCTTATGTTTTTTTACTAGACTACCTCCAGCATTTAGTTATGTAGTAATGGTATTTGTAGAGGCAGAATCTCTATTCCTTCTTCACTAGGCATTTTGCATATAACTCTTCTAGAAATTGGAAAGTAGCAGAAGTATGATAGCCCATTTTGGGTATCATTCTATGAAAAGTGCCTAACAATTTCCATAAGATTTTTACTTTGAGAGTGGCTCTGGTACATTTAAAATGCCATCACAATTGTCTTCCAGGCAGGGCACAGTTTTGTTAAGCAACTCCCTTGCATTACAGGAACACTGATCCCCTAAAGTGATAGTTACTCTTATTCAGATAAAATTTCTTTGTTTTTTGCTTGCAATGTGCTGTGAAATATTAAGGTCTTAGTGAAAACTTATGACTGCTGTTTTACTTAGGCAATTCATTGGAGAAGCTATTGATCCTACACTGGTTCTCTAGTCCCGATGCTTTGGAAACAAAGTCCAGGAAATGAACTGGTGAAAGGGCATGTTTTCTTGCCATTCTGGTTTTTTCTCTGGGCACCATGTGTATGCTTTGGTTTTATGAGTAGTGCTGAAACACAGAAAATGTCCTAGAAGAGCTGACTTCCTTGAGGGCTGCTATCTAGACAAGAACTTGCCAGTCTAGAAGGTGTGAAGTATGAATGTAGGTGAAGTTGCAGGAAGTCTCCAGACTGACCTTCCTATTTGGATGATATGCAAATGGACTATTTAATAAAGTGAAGCATGTTGAAATTCAGTGCTATATTAAGATAATACCTATTGGCTAATAGTAGAAAGGATAGGATATATAGCATATATATGTGTGCTTTTGTAAAGGGTGGTTGCTATGTTGTTATATTACTGTAAATTCATTGGCTATGGACCACATAGTCCAAACAAGCTTTCAAGACAGTGCTGTGGGAGAAGAGAATATATCTTGGCAATCTGAGACAGGAACAAATTTATCACTAGGAACAGCATAGAAAAACCTGGAGAATTCAGACTCTGCTCACTGCTGTAGTGTCTGGGACGAAACCAAAACCACAGAAAGAGACAAATATGCTGTCAGGGCTGGTATCATACACTGAACGGAAAGTGCAAAGGCCTTGGAATGCCAAGACTGTGGATGTCTTGCTGCAGGGTCATGACTTGTTTTAGGATTCAAATTTCTGGCTTGTTCTGTGTTCATGAGATGCAGACCAGTAGTCTAATAGCTCTGTTTTCCTAAGCTGGCTGGGTAGGACTTACTTGTTGAATTCTACTTACTCTAAAGGGAAACAGAGCCTGATTTTTGTGTGACTTTTAGTCTTGCTTATGTGAATAAGAATCCCTGAGAGAGCAATGAATTCTAGGGAAGCCAGTGAATTATACCACTCTTAAACTGGATTTATCCAGAGGCAAATAATGTCCTATGTCCATTAAAATACTGTGTCATCACCATTAATAGGCTTTGTATTTGAGTAGGGTTTGTCCAGCATGCACAGAGAAAAAGTGAACATGGGTCCTCTATTACTTTATGTAATTTTCAAATATGATCATGTTGATCCACTATTGGTAGCAGTCTGAAAATAGATGGGGATATGTTCAATTAAAAGAGATTTTTCTTTTTTTGATATGGGACAATATAATTGATCTTGGGGCAGCTGGCAATTTGATCTCCACAGACATGCCTCTCCAAGTAATTTTATAATATGGATAAACTACAAACCTAAACCTGCAAATTCTACTCATAAAGAGGAGTTAGTAGAGCACAGACATATATAGCTAGAGCTAGGATATTGTTTCAGGGATGAAAATATGGGCTGATTATTAGAAAAAACCATATTGCCAAGAAGTACTCTCTTATATGTTGTCTAAAGTTTAATCCAGTTGTATGTGATGAGAAAAGTGCCAAATTTTCTACTTCCTAGCTTTCTGAAAATTAAACTGAATAGAAGTATAAAGATACACATTTTTTATATAAGTAGGTAAATGATCTAGGTAAAGTAGCCACTGGTTTCCACTCCTAAATTTGATAGTTCTGCTTGCCATCTTTAGCACAACAAAGCACAGGATTTAAAAGTTACCAGCTGCTATATTTGCTTTCCAAAGTGTGAAGAAAACACGCATTGTCCTGAGGATTAAAGGGCTGATTCTCTTTGTGCTCAGTTCAGACAGAAATGAAGTGTTTGTAATGAAGGTAAAAACTATTAAAAAGCATGAAACATGAGAGAAAAATAACGTGTTTATGTCTTCTTTGTTGGATAGGATTTGATGATGCCCTTAGAAGGTTTTAAGTGTAAACATTTGCCTTATTAACCAGCATCTTTGTGCATGTTGCAAACTGCCACTTGCAAATCCTAAGTGCAGTCAGAGCTGTTTCAATCCACTGGGAACTGTTTTGCCAAATGTAATCTGAACAACAAAAACTCATCATCTGTGAGCTAGTTCACATCTCCAGTACTAAGTGGCATTTTGAAAACCGGATGTGTAGAATATTAAAGACTGCAAAGAAAAAAATAATATTTCTAGTGCTAGTTTTGGTGACTGGAATAAGACAGGAAGGTAGCTGTGCTGTATATGGGAGCATGAAAAGCTTGCAGTTAAAACAGATGCTGAGAGTGCCCTGTGACTCAAGGTAAGATTTCCTGCCATTCCTGCCAAGTTTCAAAGCTTGTCTATTTTTGGGCTGAATAGCAAAGAACTTGTGCTTTGGGAGTGAAGATTCACCACTCTAGTTATACTTATTTTGTTGTGTCTTTGCATACACATCAAATAATTATTCTGGCCTGCAGGAAAGAATGAGAGTAAAGATGTGAAGAGCTGATGAGAATGCAGGGTATTTTTGGTATGATCACATAATCACTTGGCTCAATGGCAGGCTGCAAAGCTTTGTGTGAATGTGACAGGTTTCCCTTGCTGTGTGGTAGTGCTCGTTGAAGCCTTACGTCCTTTGTCTTGCTTCAGTACAGTTTTTCCCAGTGACCTTGGGCAAGTCACACAGCAGCAAATCCTCAGCCTGACGGATGATGCCTGTGGAGCTGAGTGCTCAGGGGCTCTGGAGCACTGATGTCCAGGGCTCACTGCCCCTGCTTCCCTGGTTAGAGCACTTGTGTGGCTGAAGGGATTTGTGAATATAAAGGCTCCTTGATAATCAGATATAAGAGTAAGGGGTGGGGGCGTATAAGTACTTCAGATAGCTAGTCCTTAATGAGGGATTCCTTGTATCCTCTTACATAGTTCTCTGCCCTGGGTTTTGCTATGAAAGGAGATTATCCAACTCACAGTATGATTTAAATATGCAAGTCATCAGTCTCAGGAGCAGGTGGTGAAGCCTGCCTGACCTGTAATCAGAGGCTGTACATCCCCCTTAGGAAACCATGACAGTCAAAGAAGGAGAGCTCCAGAGCCAGGAAAAGTATTTGGATTATTGCCCAATAATATTAAAATTGTTAAAATTATTAGAGTGATTGGGAAAAAATGAATGTCCTTCATTCTTATGACAAAGCATAAAATTAAGTATAGGATTAAAGAACATTAAGATAGGTGTGTGTATGTGCAAATGTATGTTCTACTAAGCTGAGAGGACTTCTTGTGTTCTTAAATGTTTGAGAAGAGAAACATCAAAACAGTTTTGTAAAAGACTTGCTGCCTGAACATTATGCCAGTATGTTTCTTGGTGTCTCAAGAACCTTTTTTTTTTTTCATTTTTCATGATGATTTCATTTGCAGTTTGTTTGCTTATTTCTAAATTGAGTTACCTAAGAATAGGCAACTTCTGGCAGCTCTGCGGTGAATAACTGCCTCATCTGTTTACCAGGATGATTCCACACCTTTTAGAAAAGGTGATTACTAATTTTAAATGTTCTCCTTTTCAGTTCTTAATCTACCCAAAGCATGAATGCAATATTGTGAGCAAGACTCTGCAAATAATTAGTTTAACAGCTGAACTCAAAAGAAACATTCATTTTATTCTGAATCAAAATGATCATGTTTTAATGAAACTTGGGTGCTTCTTTTTTGCGTTGGGTTTCCATTTCTTTCTTTTGTTTGTTTTCTTTATATTTTGGAGATTTTATAATGTAAAATAAAAATGATAGGTTTGAAATGTCAGTCTTGGGTACCATTCATTAAGTGCTAGTGCCCCTCTTACCCCACTGTTTACTTATGACTTAAGCAAGGCTCTTGGGCAAATTCTTTTGCATTCAGAGAAGGAAATTAAGTATAACTTAGGAGATCGGCTTGCTCAACTCCAGTCCCCACAGACACAGACAAGACTGCTCTATGGTAAAATTATGAGTTCTGGACACAGAGGGTGAGAACTCTGCAAAAACAGAGCTGCCTGGGCATGCTATATACAATGAACTTCTACCCTGTGACTTTTCTTTCTGCCAGAACAGGCCTTATCTCATCAGTCTGCTGTGTGCAGGACTTTCCCTGGAGAGCTCTAATCTCAGAACTGTTTGTTAAAACAAATCTCTAATGGTGCATCTTCTTGAAAACTCTTGCCTGCTCTTCTACCTCTAGATAGCTGGATGCATGTGAATTTTGCTGTTGCCAGATGCTGTCTATTCACTGATGATAAGCTTTCACAATGGGAAAATTTTACTTCATCCATGCTAAAATTCATTAAATGTTCATTAGAGTAATGATTTGAACTTAGCTATTCGCATTCCTCACTGAATACTGGACTATATAGTGAATTACTCTCAGGCGGGTCCAATGGAAGTTTAATTGTTTGTGAAAACATGAGCAGCTTCAGCAGGAGAGACTTTCAAGTCCAAAACCCCTATAACTCAATGGTTAGTTGTTCCCAGTTGAGTACTTTAACCACCAGGCTATTAAGTATAATTCAGGCAGCTACTGCAGCCTCATTTTTCCTTTTGGAATATACTTGTGCATTGAGAGGATAAAGTACAAAAAAAATGACAGATACGTGATGACAGAGACCAGAACCAAAGTAAAACCTTTTAAGAAGTCCTGATAAATGCCATGGGGAGACCTAAGAGTAAAGCACATTTAAATATGAAACATTCCTCTATATGCTTTAGCCGTGGATTGCCAAGATTTCTCTTGAAGACTGAGCTTAAAAGTCTTGGCTAGAGCAGTAACACAAAATTCATCTCACTCCCATCTTCAGCTGCCTAGTCCAACATAGATCTCAGGGACAGACCCTTCCAGTATTCATATGAATGACTGAATTGTCCCACATGAGTCTGAAGAGAAGTGGACTTCTGGAAGTGCCTATGTATGTTTGCTAGCCATAGATGAAGACACAATGATTTTCAAAGACTGGGAGTTTCTAACCACCTCCTGCTACACAGCACTGGCCATCTCAGTTCTGAACTGTCTAAATGCCAAGCAGCTCCTTCAGTATTTAAGGCTGATATCTCTGCAGTGCAAAACCCTTGCCATGAACAGTCTTATTTACTTACTCTCATAAAATGTAGATGGTTTTTGTTCTTGACATACAGGCTTGTAATTACTTTTGATTTGTTTTACATGTAGTACTCTATAGAAGGAGTGTAAAAATTTTTATTTTGAATACAGAACATTGGAGGACACTCCCACAGCAGCTATTAACAGTGATATTTGTCATTCTTTCATTCTTCAGACTGTTGTGAATATTGTAGTTACTACAGTTATTTAGGAAGACTGATTCATAATAATAAATAATGCATTTAATTTCACAGTTCTATTTGCAGCAGTGCTCCAGATTCCTCCCTATAGTACGCTACAGACCATTAAAATATTAGGACATACAGAAAATGAATAATAAAAATAATGCAAAATGGAAAAATAAAATAACTGGACTATGATGGAAGCTTTTTTTTTAAAATGTCAAATCTAACATACTAGTCTTTCTAAACAGAGATGTGGCATTCCTTGACTGAAGGCTCAGGATGTGGAGAGGTTAGGAGGAGGCAAGGGCAGCATACAGCCAATATTTCTGCAAGTCCTAATTAAATAATACAGCAGTAGAATTTATTTGGGACACTTTTCAGATTCACTGGCTGAAAAATAATGAAGTTATGGAATTGGATGTCTATATAAATCTTCCTGATTTTATTAAATGATTCTGTTCGAAACACTAAGGGGGGAAAGTGAAAAAAACCCATTATACACATACTTATTCCCACTTTGTAAGAGCTGCATTCTGCTCTACCTGCACCAAGTCACATGCCAAGGAGAACTAAAAGTGATGGCAGGAGCCTGAGAATTGAGTGCAGGCAGTGCTCTGCAGTGCCGGCTGCCACCCCTGGGCGCTGCACTGGGCACCTGAGGACATGAGAAATGCAAATCACTAGATCAAAATTGCTATACATTTGGACAAGTAGAGCTGCCCTATGCTTCAAACCACCCCATGCTAATATTAACATCAAATTTTACCTGGCAATGTATCGCATAGGGTCCTTGCTTTGGTTTACAAAATCCAGCCATGTGTGATCTTTGATGTGCTGGAGCAGGCTACTCTTAACCAACAAGCTAAAAATCATCCACCCTGCCTGCAGTGGCAGGTTGTCCTTTGTGCCAGGAAAGCCTGTAGCTGTTGAGCACTGGCTTTGCAGGGCACGCATCTCAGTACCCTGGGCCAAGGGTTCTCTTGTGGGTGTAGGCTCAATTTCCATCCACTGCAATGGGAATGCCTGGAGCTGGTATAAAGGCATGACACGAATCATTGAAATTTAGTGCAAAATGATATGTGAAGTTTCCTCTTCCTTTGGTTACTGCTGGAAAGCTTTACAGAAGGGTGTAAATTAAGAAGCATTTATTGTTACCTTAGGAAAAGTGAAAGGAATATTTAGGTCTTTTCATCACACGGGCCAGTGTAGCACTTTGGCATGGATGATGATCATGAGAATAACTTAAAATTCTCTCGAACAAACCTTGATAGTAATACTGCAAAATGCAGCTACAGACTTGTCCTAGAAAATCTTAAGAGCATTTAATGTATTCTTAAGCAAAATATTATCAAGCAAGCACCAACAGAAAAGCAAAGTTAGTAAAATTCTGCTGCTGACCAAACTAAAAGTAACATTACTTCTATGTATCCTTGATAATTTTACAGTGCTACATATGGGTGTTTTTTTGAAAATGATTTAACTTGCTGCAAATGATGTCTGAACTGGCCATCTATCACTGCACAGTTTGTCTGCAGTGCTTAGGAATTTAACACACAGAATGACAAGTGTAATTACATGCTTGTGAAACATATGCCATAATTTATGGATATTAAGCAAGTATAAACAAGAGATCAAATCCTAGTGTAAGCGGTCATCCAAGAAATCATCTTGACATTTATTTCATTAAAATCTGTCTTTCAGTATGACAGTCAGAACATACCTGAGTTGCACTCACAACACATCTGCAGATACTTGCCAATTATTGCATGTTTGCAAAGCAAAGGATCAGACACATGCATGCAACTAACATTTAATTTTCAGTTACATTTTGCACAGGTAGCTATGTAGGTGTTTATCATGCTTATTATTATTTGTTATTATTATCATCGTCATCACTATTATTACATTATTATTAATCTCCCACAGGTGATTAATATACAGGACTTAAACAGCAGCAGCCCTTTTCACCTGTTTACACTGTGTGTTAATTTTCACTGTAATTTAAATTAGAAAACTGAGTAAAAAAGGCTAAAGCCCTAGAGAGCAGGTGGTTTGTTCACTTGAGATCCTGCTAGGAAGAGAAGTAGAAAGAGAGGAGTGAGATGTGCTGGGTGAGATGTCCTTGAGAGATTGGTGCTGTATGTGTTAGGCATACTCACAGGTGTGAGCAGGCTGGGCACTCAGAATCCAAGCTGGGGTCTTCCACACCCTCTGGCTTACTGCACTGCTTAGAAGGCAGTGGGGTTGCTAATATTGTAAAATTGATTTTTATTTTCTGTTGTCAGGAAATGTCTTTGTCTGTCTAATCCCTCCTGCTAAGTGGTGCGTTATTCCATGAACACTGCCAGGGACCTAGAATAAGCCAATTTTGAAAAGGAGGGTTAAAGAAGGCAAATCTGGTGACTAGTCCCTGCCAGGGGCAAAATAACATAACTGATATAAACCAGTATTAATGTACAATGAAGTATCTTGAAGGCCAGTCCACTTGGAGGGATGGAAAATAGGTCTTGCAAAAAAAGCCCTCAAATGTCTTTTTAGCAAGACTTTGAGTTGTAAAGGTAACAGCATTGACTTCTGTAAATCTCAGAATCACGTGTCATTCCATGAGGTACCTTAAGCATACTTTATTTAATAAGACCATCATAATTCTATATATATGCATTTTCAATTTTATTTCTTTACATTGAGAGTAAATTAGATAGCTTGGGGTTTATCTGGAAGATGATCCATTGGGAAAAATCTTTCTCTGCTAGCTGCTGCTGATATTGCTCTTATGCCAATGCCTGTTTCTGTTAAAGAAATATTTTCTTACCAGGTTGCCAGTGCTCCTCTACAGCCACTCTAGGCACGCCTTTTCTGATTATGAGCCAGAAACTGTTGGTTGCCAGTTTTCTTTGAACCTTTTTACTTATCCAGCTTGTTTCTAAGGTTTTCAGGGAATATCTGTGAGACATAAACAGGGCATGCTGCTGGGAGCTGAAATGTCCGTATTAGCTAGAAGGTCTCTGATGGCCTTCAAGTGAGATGAGTGATTGGGAGGAAGAAGGAGAGAACATGTGAAAGGCAAGAAAATGAGACTGTGTCAGGGAAGAAACCTACAGAGAAAATTACAGCAAATATACCTGGTCTCTTATAGCTGTACTATCTTACTTTTCTGACATCAGTTTAGCAAGATTATACCAGTTGTATCATTTGAATGTATTGTTTTCCTGTTAGTTCAGTCACCCGAGCTATTTCAAGGTATGCACACTGAGACAAAAGAATTAGAATTTGTGGATCAAGACATGCTATGTATCCTGCAATAAAAAATTCAAAATCATGATGATTTATCATGAGATTGAGAGAACAGCTACTGCTTAGTTTGTGCTTTAATCTTAATGATTGGTAGGACACACAAAGTTGTAAAAGAGTAGTCTGGAAGAATATTTGAAAATTAGTTATAGAATCACAGAATATATTCTTGAAATTCAATGGATAGAAGGCAAAGTTGTCAGGGCATGGTACTGTCAGGGCACTGCTATTGCAGCAGGAGGCTGAGGACAGAAGAAACATCTGTTTCAACCTGCAACCACCATGTGAGCAATACTAACTTACTGCTGCAATATTGTGGCCTGCAGGGTCCTGAGCCAGGGGACTATTTAAAAGATTAATTGGCTGGAAAGCATTCGGCACCTGAAATCTATCTCTGCTGCTTGACTTTCAGATAGATAAAGTCTCAAGCTTCTTCGCTTGAAATGTCTTTTTGGGCTGGAATCACTCCATTTCCCCAAACAGACAGAAAGTATGCTTGTTTATAATGGAACATAATATTATAAAGGGTGTCACGGAATAGCAAGATAAAACTTCCACGCTTAATGTTTTCTTCACCACACCTACAGTTTTGAACAGATGTGGGAAGTATCAGAAAGTTATTTGCTCTGACATTTTCTACATTTATTGGATGTTTTCAAGAATACAGTTATTCCTGAAAAGGGTATTAACATCTCATTTGATTATTCATTTCACCTGGGAGATTTCTGGTACATGCAGGGTGATGGGAAGGTAGGAGATTGCAAAAATCATAGTCCCTCTGCAACTTTCTTTTGAAAGGGAACGAGTACTATTAATGTGGCTGTCTTACTCCATTCCCTGTAAGATAATAATATTGACCCTTTTCCAGTATCATGAGCCTTATTGGAACAAACAAAATTTGCATTGGGAATCCCTAGCTTTAATAGGGCCTTCTCATTATTCTTTAGCTGTTCTCCTAAAAGCTGTTGGGCTTTAAAGCACTTTGTACCACTCTGGAATTGGCTGCAGAGCAATCAAGCATGGTGTAATTTGCCAGCAGGCTCATTACTTTTTCAGCTCTTTGAGATCTTTCTTAGCTACACCTGTGGTATGCCCCAGTATTACTTTCAGGAAGACCATGACGTGAGCCCTGGATTCCTCTGTATGTGCCACAGTTTGGGTCTCACTGCAACTGCATGGCAGTGATCCAGTGATTGTGTTCAGAACATCATCTTGTATTTCAGAAGACTCAGAGGCACTGGTGTGTGATAGGCTTTTAAATCTCTTTTGTTCAGCTGAAACAATGTTTAGACTTCATGGTAATAAACACTGAGGCTGTTAGGTAAAGAGGAGATTGGTCACAGACAAGCATTCCTGTGTGCTGGAGGACCTGCTTTTGCTCTTGTGCAAATCTTGGTAGTCAAAAATTTCCAGATTCTCTGTTTCAGACAGCCAGTTCATTTTTTTTCCTTTTTCAGTTCAAAAAACTAAAGAAGCTAGGAATTAAATTTGAATTAAAAAATCAGATACATACTGCAGTATCCATTCAAATTCAGCCTTGCACTGTTTGCTAAGAAAGCACAAAAAACTGTTCTGTTTAACTTTTCTCATAAGCCAAGGAAACACATAAGTCTTCATACCTCTGTACCAACCTTTGCAATATCTGATTTTCTGTATGGCTTTTAATGTTTGCTTTCTTTGTAGGACCCATTTGAATAGCTTGAGTAGCAGAACCTCATGTGATATTTTTTTTTTAAGTTTTAAAAATGCACCAAACAAATACTGTCTGTTTAGTTTGCTCATGGAAATTTATACATGAATGGAAAAGAGAAATTTCAATGTACGTGACTAATAAATTAGCGGTCTGTGGTCCAGAGAGAAATGGAAAATTACAGCATTAAATCAATTTAATGTGATAACATAACAAAACAACAGATTGTTTGGGGTACTTAAGGTAACCACCTTTCCCTGATAATATATGATTTTCAGAAGCACTGAGCAACACATTCTTCATCAAGTTTATAGTGAAAATTTCTGACAGTGGCAGGTGAGGAATTAGTTTTGAGGATGGTGTCCTTCTGGTGGCTCATGCTGAGAATGATATTATTTATATTAACTGGCAAAATAGCCTGGCAGCACACAGGCAATTACCTCAATTTTATGTTTAGTGCTCTTCTCATAAATCTGTGTAATGATGGCATCTCTGTTATGAGCTTACATTAACTTACTGGTTACAGTAATTCTATTGAAACAAGTAAATGTCCACTCTGTGATGAAGGTAGTACAATTATTGTATTCCAAATAAATAATTGCATGAACTATATATATATAAGAAGAACAGATCAGGGCTTTATGAAAGGAAGCATTAATTGCACAATTAGGTAGAGCTTTGGTAGTGATTTTTCTTGCATATGTGTGAATTTTGTTCTCTGTATGGATTTTTTTTCTTGTGAAGGCAAAGTGTTAATTGTTAATTTATTTTTTTGGCTGCATCCTGTCCTCCAAAGCGGTGTTTAAAGTCATTAATGGAGGTGAAGCAAAATGCAGTCTATGTCCCCTTGGTATTACCAAAACCCCTTTATTTCCCATAATAGCTTAGTCTGAGATAATCTGTTGAGATGCAAAGGCAGAAGATGTGCTGATTATCTTGCTCTTTCATGAGGTATTTGTTACCGAACACTGCCAAAGAAAGCTCTCTGGTTTGTCCCAACATACTACTGTAAGATGAACCACAGATGTTTTGTGGGTTATTTGTGTTTGGTATGAAGCTGGAATTTATGAGAGTTGGTATCCAAAGTGTTAGACCAAGTAGTTACTGGAGTCACACTCCAAGTAAAATTAACTTGGTACTTTGTCAGCTAATACATGTGTTCTTTTCTTACAACATATTGAAATAGTTCCTTGGGCATCATGGCAGATGGGAAATGGGTATCCTTGTATCCTTCCAAATATTCTTGTGTTAGTTAATAGAGAGGAACTTTAGCTTCAGTGGTCTTAGGGGAAAAGTTAAGTTCCAAAAATATTTTCTTCTTCTATGAACATGAGAAATTTATCTTAATGTGCTGACCTTGGCTGTGCACACTTAAAGCAGATCCATTAAGGTAAAATTAGCTTATGAATTACTCAATCTGATAGACTACCTGACCTGTTAAGTATCTGCAAATATTCATCCAGGTATTTTTTGTCCAGAGTGCTTTATTATCTGGTGGTGAGTACTTCATTATCTGATGATAACTGATTGGGCTGAGCTGACAAAAGATTATAACAGAAAACATCAAAAAAATTCAGAAATCATCAATTGCAGGCATTTGACCTACAATTAGAATTTGGCCAAAACCTTTCCAAGCAAAGCAATGAAGATTTCCACAGGCAGGGAGCAAGACAGACTACTTGAAGACCCTTTGCCTAGACTTAAAAATAGTGGTAGTCATTTATTTGTGAGTACTTCTGAACAGATGGTTTCTGTGCTCTTGAGACGAATTGTTAAGTGTGGCATTTGAGCAATACTGCAGTTCATGGGTTCCTATCAATGGGAAAGGTGTGGAGTCACACACTTTTAATAAGCAAACACATTTTTTCCTTGCCAATAGCCTCAGGTACCTTTCACTGCTCAGTAACAGCCCTGTTAGGATGAACTTCTGGCTTGATACAGTAAGGGCATTTGGTGTGGGTGGGAATGCTCTGTCATCACCAAGGGTTATGCTAAAGGGTTGGCAGCTCTAGAAGTAGTGTAGGAGCCGCAGGTATTTAAACATGTGAAAGGACCTAGAAAGCTTTTGTTTTCATCTTCTCTCAGCCTTATAGTTCACATGATGGTGTTGGAAAAGGTACAAACCAAAGATGCTGTCCTATCTTAGAGGAATGGGTATTAATAGTGATTTTGGCTATCACATGGGTCCAGGACTGAAATTGTAGCTGTTATTCACTTTCTGGGTGGCAGCTGGCAGATGAGTGAATATTATAGGACCATATTGAAGGATATGGTCTGTATTTTCTGGGCAAGGTAGCTTCAAATGTGGAGAGGGGTGAGAGAAGATGAAAATGTGACATTGGTGTGGCAGTAAAGAAGAGGGAACAAATTTAAATCCACATATCTTAGAAAACAGAGGATAATTTTTGGTTTCCTCCTGTCTGATAATAATAATTGAAAAAATTATAATATTATGGCTGCAGTTTCAATGGGAGAAGTGTCACTGTGTCAAATGACATTGCTTAGAAATTAAAGTTACTGATGTGTTTGACATGAAAAAAGTTTTTTCCTTGAGGGGTACCCTTTTGAAAATGGATTTATCTCTGCAAAAGCAGAAAACCAGATTTAATATCCTACAACATTCAGAGATATTGTGAGGTTATTACAGTAACTTGTTTATAATTTCATCGAGGAATGTTATTCACTGAACTGTTTGGGCCTCTTCTTGTCAAAGGAATTTGTCTCTGAAATAGAAGCACAATGGGACTCTGCAAGCTCTGCTTTATGCAATGTCTGGTTCTTCTCTGGTTTTATTTCTGTTGTGCTTTTCTCCCTAATCAAGTGAAAAAGTCTTCCTGCACTCGGAGATCCTTTCCCATAAAAGATCACTTAATAACCTTAAGCCTTCCATATTAGTCAAATGACTGGTTTGCACCTGCATTACTGCATGTGATTTGAAAAGTTACTGTATTTTCTACTGTTGAGGTGCCTAGAGTCTACCAGTCTCACAAATGAAGGGTTTTTTTTAAACTTTTTTGCTTTTTTTGACAATCATGTTTTCTGGAAAACACCAATACAAAGACAAAATTAAGGGAAAGGTAGATTGTGGGCAAGTGTTCTCTGACTTAAGATATTGTACAAATAAGACAGGAATAATAGTATGTGTTACTAAATTCCTGTAAATCCCTGACATCTATTTTGGAGTTATGTTAAATTGCATTAGCATAATTTTTACCTTCATCCTTGCCAACATGTCTGTTATTGCTGCAGCACAAAAGCCCAGACTGGAGACAGACAGTACTAAGAAACAGTAAGTAAAAGATGTAATAAAAAGAGAGTATTGTCTGGAGTAGTGGTTGCCAAGCTGAAGAAGGGAATGCTTTTGAGCTGAGGACGGCATTGAAAGATAAGCAGGTGAATCTTCACACATGAAAAGTAGAACAAGAAATGTATTCCTTCCAAATAGCATAATTGCTTCCAATTTTCAAGTCTGCAAGATCCTAAAAAATGATCTGAAGTAGAAAAAGTAGAGAATTGGGAGGGGTAGCTGTGCAGTTTGACTCTCAGAAATGACTCAGAGTTATACAAGGCTTTCCAGAAGAAACTAAGATAACTTGAAAAATAGATTAGAGACAAAGGGAGCTAAAAAATAAATAAGGCACATATAAAATTAAATGTGGCCTAAAAAGACTCAGGGGACTGAAGTCCTTTCTTAATGTTGCCTCTAGCAAGAAATGGAAAGAAAAGGAAGGCTTGGCAATTAGAAGACGTTTGAGATAATGTAACAACAGCTAATTCAGATTTGGGAATACTTGGAAAATGCAGAGACAAATCAATCATTACAGATGATATGTAATCACTGAGACTCTCTGAATGTCTCACCACTTACAAAGACCACTAGCAATGGGGATGGCACCAGAGACTCAGGAAAAGAAAAGGCATTGCCCAGTATCAGGACAGAAAAAAAAAAGGGACGAGTGACAATAGCAACCACTATCCAGCAAGGACAGCAAATAGATAAAGTGGGCTATGTGGTAAAGCTATAGAAAAGAACAGGGTGATTTCATTGTGCTCTCATGAAAGCATCACAACACGGAAGATAAAGACGGCAGTTTATGTCAAAATTTTGTATGGCCTTTCACCTGTATTTTTTCTTACTATGTGAACAAATTAGAGCCACATTTCTAAGGTGAACAACAGAAATTATTCTGGTCTGGAGAAACCATTGTTAGGAAAGATTTAAAGAGCTAAAATAGTATGGCAGTTATACAGTGACTGAGAGAAGAAAATTAAGCAAAAAATGACTACTTGGAAAATTTTAACACTGAGATGAAAGAAGAAGAGAGGTATGTCACCTTATAGGAGCTTATAAGGTCATAGAATATTACCATGAGTCTTTGTCCTGGCTGAGAAACCGATAAGGAAATTCCATAAATCTCATCCATCCCTACTTTCAGTAGGTCAGATCTGTCAACATTTAGTTCAGCTTAACCAGCAAATATCAGGATTGAGCATAAATCCTGACGGTGAATGAAACTGGATGATCTTGTAAAATATGTATAAAATTGGTTTGGATCATTTTGTCACTGTTTTCCAGTCTTTATATTTTTATCTTTGTCCTGTGTGCCAGTAGCTCACACCTATACAGCAAAGTATGGCGCCATGGATGGCCAGTCTGTGGCCCAGGTTATTCCCAGGTTAAGACTGAACACAGCTGGTAGCTGTTGAATGAAGCCAAAATTGTGCCATGGGACTTGCTGTGGTTTCTACCATGTAGATTATTGTATACAGGACAAATCTATCCTTAGCCTTGTTATGTTTATTCTAAAAGCTGCAAAAAGACTTTTAAGTAGGAGGAACTGGCATAATATCATCCAGACTCTGGGTGGTGCTTGAGCACCCTTTGTGTCATGTAACTGCTTGACTCTTGGGGGACAAAAGGAAGGAATTTGTGGGTGTCTCTGAGTGAAAGAAAAAAAATTATATATGTGGTGAGGTTAGATAGATCCACATACAGATAGGGTTCATGTTCCCTCTTTTAGAAAGCTGCTGGGAAATCCATATGCACTCCCAAAAGAGAGACACTTTCTATCTCATTCCTACTGAGTCTCAGTGAAGACTGCTGTATCTCTACAGTGCATCAGATCTGCAATTTCCAGCTTAAATGCCTAAAAAAGTATTTAATGGTCTATAAAGTTTAAGAGATCTTGTAATGACAGCTGCACAAAGGCAATTGTTGATCTTGGCACAGCTACAGCCTGATATAATGAATCTAGGTATTAGTAAGCTTTTTGACAATGTCTCATGAAATCCTGATTTTCATGCTGATTCGAATAGTCTTTTTACATGAGTAATAAATATAGGTAAATAATAATAACAATAATATAATAAGTGATAATAAATATATAAAATAATCATAAATAAATCACAAATGTATTTGAAAAGCAATAAAATAGATAAATAAATATAATACATATATTGGTTATAATTATACATAATAAATTAGGGGTAATTGTCTAGCAGAAGGCCAGAGATATTAAGAAAATGAGCATGAAAATGAGGAAAATTAGGCTTGTTTCCCTAGTTTTCAAAATTTAATGGATTCCAGTTCAGGGAAATACACTGGTATTCTATATGATGCAAAACAAAAGAATTATAAGATTAAATACCTTGGAAGACACAAGGATGGAACAAAAAGCAAATCTGGTGAGTGACTGCAGTATTGGAAAAGAGCAAAAGCAGTGAGTACAACACGAGACTGAACAGCATCAAATAACTCAGGGGAGTATGATGTCTCCTTTCCTGGTCCTGTTTTAGCAGTGTGGCTGGCAGCCTTTCCAGGCATGTTGTCTTCACAAGAGACTTGCATACACAGAAGCCCAGTTAGGAAACAGAAAAAAATCATAGAAGTAGAAGGCTGATCAACTTGAAATTAAATTTTACAGGAGTTTATAGGTCTGAATAGTGTGTGTCAAAAAAGTCAGTCATTGCAGGCTATATTGAAATTGGTTGGATGCAGCAGTAATTCCAAGAAAGCCTGTGACTGAATCCATGTGATGGGATGAGATTTTGGCCCTTTTTCTTTATCAACAGGGAAGGTAAGAGTTCATGAACTATATATTTGCAGAAAAATGATTCTGAATGATTTAGGGTGGTCTTAGGGTTTATAACAAGTAATTAAATGAAATAAATAATCATTGACCTTGACTATTTTTTTAATGTCTGCAATATTTTCTGAGACCAACTGGCCTTCTGAGGAAGGAATATGTCATATCTCATGTGACATCTAACCTGAACTGAGCAAAGTGGCAGAAAATGCCCTTTTAAAAGATAATCCTGTCCTGACAGATGGGTGGACTAGATAGATAGTAATAGTAATACTTTTATTGATATATGATCTGCTTATAACAGATAATAGCTCTTTTTGTTTTTAATTTATCCAAGTTCAATATAATATAGCTCTGAAGTAGCACTGGATTGCCCAGGCAATCCCAAGGACAGAATTAGGCCCTCTTATTCTATCCTACTTCTTTTGTTCACTTTAGGCACCTGTCTCAGTGTTTACAGTGCTTAAATTCAATCATATTCAGGGATGTACTTCTCAACCTGGACATAAGAATTGTCTGAAAGCACTAGATCCAGAAGTGATCAATTTTGAATCAATTTTAAAAAATAAAAATGCATTAAAAATTTGGCAGTGGGCTAAAATATCAGTGCTTCAATGAAACCCAAATTCCTTTTAAAATATTTCAGTATCTGAAAACAGCATGACATGGGCTAATTTATTTGTAATTTTTAAGCCTTTAAACTGCATCAGATATTTGCTCATTGTCAGTCTCCCAAAAGAGTTATATCTATTTCTCACAGAAGGTATATACACATCAGTAGTAGATCAGAGAAAATGATTGTGAGTCATGATGTGGGGGAAAAGAACTGCTGGCTCTGCACTTCTTTTGGTTTAATGATGCAGCAAACAGAGATGTGGTTGAAACATGAAGTCTGGAAGACTCTTGGAGTTGATCAACTTTGCTCTGAGGTTGCTCACCTTGCTAGTAAAGCTTTTATTGGAAATAAATGTGTATTATATACTTGAGATTAAAGAAAGAATTTAGAAAGTACAGTTCTGAGTATTTGCAGATGCATAATTGCATGAATTACTTTTTTTTTTTTTCAAATGGAAATGCATTTGCTTGAATTGTTGGACGAATGTCACAGCAGAGAGGATCTAAATTTATATGGTCTTAAGAAGTTAAATCTTAAGAAGTTAATTCTTAAGCAGCTAATGTCTAAGCTTTTTAAGTTTCCTAATCAGAGTGGCTGTAGACTCTGTATATAATGAAAAAAAAGCTGAAAGAAGATGTGAATAGAAACCTTTCTATTGATCACAACAAATTCCAGTAAAGGAGGGAAGAAATCCTAACTCTCAATCATTTGAGGAGTCTTATCCAGAGGTTTACATAGTTTTTGGCTTATAAGCAGTAATACTTCTAAAAGACATATTCAGATGACATTTGAGCTTTGAATTCTAAAATCTCACTGTATCATCCCCTCAGAGTGTTCTCTTCATAAACTTCAAATCAAAAGTTGTGTCTTGTGTTTCTATGGTGTTGCCATCATAGACAAACCATCTGCAAACAGCTGGGCTGTCTTCAACTGAGATTTCTTCTGTCCGGATCAATATGGTGTCTCATTTTAAGGTGCCTGTGAGGGAACTTGGCAATTTAAAGAGAAGTGATGCCATCTATAAGTAGATAACTTAAACCAGGGACCTCAGCTAACCTCTTCTACGCTAAGTAATGTAACAGCTACTTGTGAAAGTGTATGGGGGATGTGAGCAGAATATCTGCAACCACATCATCTGGAATGGACTCAGCACTGCTGCAAGAGGAGTATTGCCAGTTACAAGGTACCAGACTGCTCTGAAAATTGGCTCAGCTTTCGAAGTTTTAAAACAATCTTATAAGAACTCATTTGGAGTCCTTATGAGTTATATTTAGAACAAAACAAAATATCTTTGGGTGTAACAGCATCTGTTTGTGATGTACAGTATTTAAGAAAATCCCTTTAAACTGAGGGGCAAACCGTCTGGCCCTATGAACCTGCTAAACCCTGCCTTTGCTGCAATATGTTCAGGAAGAGAATGTTACCTGAGATAAACTCAGCCAGCTGGTACTGGAGCAGCTGTGAGGGCTTCGGCTGTGCCAGCCACACACTCCTCAGCCGCTGCCCATCTCAGCCACACAGCACACATCCTCTTGTTAAAGCCCCATCTTGCCTTTGCTGTTCCAGATGAAATTCTTGTTTCCCTGGGAGGTTTTCCTGATGAAATGCTCAGGGTCCTGCTGATGCATGCAGTTCTGTTCTGCTGAGTCTTCCCTAGCACAAGCATCTCACACAGTTTTAAAGCAGAAGACACTCATTTTTTACCATAAGGCAAAGGTTTAACACTACTTTGCAAAGAAATTCCCAGAGCAAAACTTACGTGATATAATATGGATGGGATCACCCATAATTTTATGGGTATTTTAAGCTCCTGTTAATATTTATTAAAAGAAACATGCCCATACAGGATCATATCACAAAAAAACAAAACCAAAACCAAAAACAAAACAAAAAAAACAAAACAAAACAAAACATTTCAATTACTTATAAGCTTACAGAAAATATTTCAAAAATAGCTGTATTTATCCTAAAAAAATTAACTGTATTTGTTAACAAAGATAAAAGACAGTGTTTCCAAAAATTATCTCTGTGCATATCTGCTGTGGGTAACATTTAAAAAAGAGACACTGCTCCCATTTTTGGAAGATACATGCTTATGTTTTAACGTGTCCTTAAATTCAAAATAGTTGTTCATTCACTTCTTAATTTCATGACAATTAGAGGAAACAATTACAGTTTTTAAAACTGCATTGATGTTTATAAAAATGCTAGTGTTTTCATAGCCATTCCGTAACATCTACTCCAATGTCAGTATTCCAGAAACCCCAGATACTGGATCACATCCTAAAGTGCTTGATTACTATTTTTATGCACTGTAATCAATAAGAATGTTGCTTGCACTTAGGACTTTGTTGGCATAGCCAGAATAAAGCATATTCGATTGCTGAGAATGACAGAAGAAAACCATCTAAGTTGTTTAGCTGTAAAATTAAAAAGTGCTTTCCAAAGTGCAATAAGCTTATCATTCTCTAATGAAATGAAATTAATTACACTATGAGATGACAATTGTTATATTTCAGGATATACCTGGAAAAAAATTAGTAATTTGTTGTGGGCAATATAATATTAATAAAATTTATCTGATTCTGTCATTCTGTGTTTGTTGTTAGCCTTTGTAATTGTTCTTTCAAAAGTAATTACATTCACAGAAATTTAGATTCAATTTAAGTATGTCACATTTTAGAACACTTGGACAAAAACAAACCACAGGCCAATACCTCAGATCTCTAATTAGTGCAGTATATGAAGTTTAATGCTTTGATACTTGGGCTTAGATAAAATGGACAGGTTTTGGTACTAGAATGGTTTAGCTAATAAAACCATATTTAAATAGGTAGCAGGAACAGCTTAAGCTTACAAGCGGTGTGAACACAGAAGTCAGTTGTGCAACACAAAAAGCGTCTTCTGACATAAATAAGTAACTGCTTATGTGAATAAGCATTAAGACTGGAGGATAAAGATCTTACCCTTCCTTTAAGGAAGGAGTTCTCCATGCTGTTTCTATCTTCTTTAAGAACTCAATAAATCCACCTGATTGATTGGAAAGACCGTAACCTTTACTCTGTCTTGCCTAATTTGACTCCTTTCTAACATAGGCAGCTTCCTAGATGACCCATTTAATGTATTTGCTCTGTCTTGGCTAGGATTCTCTTTTTATTTTTTTTATCTCCACTTTCTGTAAAATGTTTTTGCTCAGCTGCCATTTCTATTCTTTGCTTAAAATAGCGATGAAAATATGTAGTTACAGTGATGGAATGACGTTAAAAGAAAAAGCAATGAAATTAAAGTATTAATTCCCAAGAAAATTGGTAGGCTAAGCCAGCCTTTAAGCAGGAGTCTTTTAAATTTCCCATGGATAGATGAATGTATGTTGCTAAACTCACTCTGGGATACAGATTCCCTGGGAGTTTTCTAGGTGTAGGGTGGTGCTTAGAACAACTGGGGACATAAAAGGGTATTTGGGAACCTCACTGTCTGCACTGAGCCATAGAGATTCACTCAGCTGCAGGGGGACCTGTTCAGTTGGGCTGTGAGAGAAGTGAGAGGTTCAGATCATAGCTATCCTTTGCTGTGTCTACAGAACAGTTGTGACTTTTAACAAGGAGCCAACCTAAAGGGTCTCTCCTGCTAAAGTGTCTGTCAAATGATGAGCAACCATGACATCAACAGATGCTTGGTGAAGATCACAGAGCTCATATTAAAGATTGGTTGAAGCCTTCTGGTATATGAGATGGTGGTCAGTAGTGTGCTGTGCTGTGTGTTTGTACCAGTCTTTGCTGACACAAAGGCAGAGCATGCATGTGGGCAGTCTGTGCGACAGACGGCAGTGTCCTTTCTGAACCCACTCATATGGCACATGGACAGAGTGTGCATATGCCCTCAGCACAGTGAAGGAGTTATATTTCTCTCTTCCTGTAGAAGAAAATCCCTCTTCTCACCCCAGCATCCCAGGCACCAGCAAAGTAATTGGCCCTTGCCTGTGGGTGGACTGCAGGAAGCCTACATGGTTGTTCCCCATACAAGAACCACTGTCAGATTGGCAGTGTTGCTTGAGTTTGTACTTCACATCCATCTATAGGGCTGTCTAGAAAAAACAGCATTCTCAGACACAGATATAGTAATGCATTACTATGTTTAAATGCTGTTGATAGAGGTGATTAGGTGCTGAAAATGAGCTTTGCTCCTGTCACTGAATTAAGGTAGGTAGTACACTTCATGGATGTATGTTCATACAAGTTGAATTTGAACTAAAGAAAACTCTGGTAAAGGGAAAAAAGCTGCATCTAGATTAAGGATTTAATAAGAGCCTCTATCCTGAAACTGTGAAAGACAGATCAATATCAATAAAATTAGCATTCTTTAAGATTTTTCATTGCACATATGCGACAGTGGATTATTGTCCCTATATACCCTGCTTAAATTTTGATGCTTTAAAAATGCCATTTTGGCCACCAGAGGGCAATGATTTCTTCTATTCCTCAACACCTGAAGTAATCTATTTGGATTGAGTGTCAGATGTTAATATAATTCCGTGACATTTTTGAGCTTTGTAGTATGTGCACTTTCGCCTCCAAGTTCAAAACTGGCTGCTGTTTGTAGCGACTCAGAATTCTTCACTTGTGATAGTTAATTAGTGTATGTGAAGTAACCATGGTCTTTTTGGTTCAGTTTTTTAGATGTCTGCAACACAGAATTGATAGTTGGCCCCTGTTCTGGCAGGTCATTTGAGATCAAATGAAAACATTTATGGGAAAAGTAGGCAAAATATAACATTAAAAATAGCCTCTCAACACTCAAGGATTAAAAGTGTATGTCTTCCTTGGGTCTTCTACTCATATTTATGTATTTGTCTATCTGTCATATTTCTGTGTCTGTCTATCTGTCTATCTACACACAAACATCTAAGCTCTTTGTCTTTAGGCTGACTAGAAATAATTTTTACTAAAAACTGTAGTAAAATTTTCATTTGTGATGTCTTGATGTGACTAAGCTTGAATAAGATTTATCCCTATTATGCTGCCTATTGAGTTATTTTTTCTAACTGGATTTTGAGACATTATCATAGTTTAAGATTACAATTTCAGAAGAGTAAGTTAGAAGTTTTTCAGAAAAAAACTATTGAAGGATATTATCTCTGTCTTGTAAACAAATTTCATGCCAAAATGAAGATTTAGTAGACAAGCTGCCAGAAGGCTTCTGAATTTTTTGCCACAAAGCTCACAGAGATATCACTGAATAACTGGGGTCAGCAGACTTACAGCTCTTTCAGGTTTTAAAATTATTTTGTGTGAAGACACTCTTAAAGTATGCGTGACTGATGGATTCATCTTGACCAATGTTTATTCTTCTTGCCCTGTTTTGCAGAGTTTCTGAGTGGTTAGCTGTCCCATTGTGGTGACCAGGCTTCCGCAAATCAGACCACTGGTCTGAAGTGGGACACATGTATGGATGTCCTTTGATACAGATCCTTAGTATTTTGATGGAATTATGAACTTGAGATATGTGGAATAGATATAAATAGGACCAGTATGCCCCTGCTGTTTCTGTTTGCACCATCTACTAGGACCTCTAGACAGAGGAGTGTGTCTAGCTTTAGAAAGCTTTAGCATCTGTTTCAGAGCAGATGCTCAGCATCATGTGCTGCCCAAATTAGCTGGCCACCAGCCTCAACCTTGCTGAAGTCAGGTCCTGTCCTAATATATGAAAGAACAATCCTTTGTAGTAGGAACTCTTGCTGAGTGACCTGTGGATTTATTAATTACAAATCAAGCTGAGCTGTCACATGAACCTTCTGTTCCTGAGTTCAAAGCCATAAAAGTTTTCACTTAGGAAGTACTGGTTGCAGCTAACATACTTTGTGACATCCTTCATAGGTATTATTCCTCAAAAACATCAGTGATACCAAGAGAGGTTTGGAAGAGTATTTGTTACATAGAAGTATAACAGATTGCTAAAAAAAAAAAAAAAAGAAGAGAGTAAGCATTTAGACTATTACTGATCTTGAGACTTATCAAACAGCGTAGTTTGTAGCTGACATGTCAGGTTTGGAGTCTTTAGCCTTCTTTGTTAGCTCTTTTGTCACCTTGTGGCTCAAGTCTGTGTAGGACTGATTGGTTCACCCCCAGCCAGACTGTGTGCCCAGTCTCAGGGAACATTGATTTCATTTTATGCAGTGGGATTCATTAATTTTCCCCCTAGCACTAGTCCTGCTCCTGCAGCAGAAAGCTAACAAAGGAGTAATGAATACTTTACAAGTATTTTGAAAGGAAATCCCCAAATGCTGGGAAATCTCTTCCAGGAATGTAGCTGTTTTCCTGCTTTCATGTCTGTCCCATGATGCTGGGAGTACTAAACACCAGTGCCCTAGTACGAATCTGCTGCAAAGGAGGCAGGGCAGAGAACAGAGAGGGCTGTAGGCAGCAGAGATTATGACAAATTAACTTCTGAAATATCCTAGTTTGTTTTACTCTTTCCTGGGGATGGGAGCTGGTGGGATTACGAGCATGAAAAATGGGGCAGCACAAGTCTATCTTAACCTGGTAAGAACTGTCCACACATTTTCTTCATCTTTAGTGGTTGCCAAATCCCTGGCATGGCTGTCAAGCACGGAACAGATTGCCCAGGGGAGTGGTTGATTCACCATCCCTGGAGTTATTTATGATATTTAAGATATGCAGGTGTTGTGCTTAGGGATATAGTTTTAGTGCTGGACTTGGCAGTGATGGGTTAACAATCAGAACTGATGATCTTGTCGGTCTTTTCTAACATAAATAATTCTATGATTCTATGGGGAAAAGCCATTTCAGCACACTGGAGTGTGGTCCTTTGGGCAATGGGGAGTGCCAGTTTCATGAGGCAAAAGGAGCCACTGCAAAGGCAACTTTATTCTAATTGGAAGGAGTTAGATGACTGCATTTGTTTTTATGCATTTTTTTCACCAATGATAATGTCAAGCAAAATGAATATTGGTTTCCAGGAGCAAGAGATACCTTCCTGAGCTGCACCCTACTAGACAGCCTACTGACTCCACCTCTCCTCTTTGTTAGTGACCTGGTGCTGCGTGGCAAGGGCACTCACCTTAATGTACAAGGTGTGTTTAAACCTAGTCACACTGATTATACTTGAGTTCGGCAGGTACTAGAAATGTATGTAACCAGTGCCTAAATTAGTCATTCTGGGGGTGGGCTTATATTCTGTAACAAAAAAGGAGCAGATTAAAATAAATCAGTGTAAAGAAGTAGATTCAGAATATTAACAATGTATTAGTATTCTAGATGCTTAATTTTAAAAGCTTAAAGCTTTTCTCTCAAAAGAAAAACGCAGAAACCCTCATGCATTCCTGGAATCTTTCCTAGCATTTTTAATGATAGGAAAAATGCACTAAAATCTGAACTAAAATCTGTTTTCAGGAATTAGTGATGCCAAGAAACCATGGCATATTGGTGTTATACCCACTTTTTTTTTTGGTGTATAGGCATGAGAATTGTAACTTTTTCAGTCTTGTGGGAAAGAGCTTTGCTATGTTTACAAGTTAGCCTTTGTCAAGGATAAAATGACACTTTTTCTTTCTTTTGAGTGTAAGAAATGAATGAAAGAACAATTCTGTAAGTAATTTCTTGAATGTTTTGCCAGTATTATATAAGAACTCACGGTTTCCTAATAGGATGTTATGCAGTAAGTTTATACAATACATATGGAATAGACACTTTTAAAAAATTATGTTTGATGTCATGATCACTATGGTCCAATGTTCAAAGTGGGAAAAAGGTTTTTCAAGTGAAGTAAGCCCTATTCCTTTTTGAAAGAATCAAAAGGGGATATCTCATTAGTTTATGAGGCATGATGTTGACAACATCTAATTAGATATCTGGTTTGAGTGAACACCACAGTCTGAAATTGACTGTAATTTTATTTGATTGACAAATGATTAATTTGTTACAAAATAATAATAAAAAACCCCTCAAAGATAAAATGGGATAAAATGAGTACTACATCAACTTTTGGATACTAGCAACTACTCCTTGCCTGGAATTTTATGATGAACATTTCCTTTTTTCTTTGAAAATTATAACTAGTTGAATCAAAATTTTTATTGCAAGTGTATAGTTTCTCTCAAACTCTAATCTGGAAAGTTTTCCACACCTATTAAGCACTTTTTGTGCTTATAAACACACATAACTTCCAGATAGCCCCCAATCCCAACTAAACACTTTTTTCTTCCCAGATAGACATTTAAATTTTGATTCTACACCTTTTAAAACATCTGCTATGTTAAAATATAGATTTGTTTTATTTTTGATGGAAAAGCTGGGCATGTTGCGTTTCCATCCTCGTGCAGAACAGAAAATATTTTGAAATATTGAAATTACTGTTGGGGTAGAGAAACCTTTTTCCACCCAGCTCTGATAGCTCCCAGTTATAAACTATTTGAATAAGCGTGTGTCTGAAAATGCTCTATTCATTGTCTTTAGTATTGCAAAGCACCTTCCTTAGGATTTTTTTGTAATTGCCTTCAAGTTTCATCAATGATACTTCTATTTGCAAAGATCTCTGTGCATGTAATTTTTCCCTAGTATTTATGCACTAACAACAGAAAAGAGTGGCACAACATATACAGAAAAGCAAATAGACAATGACCACACAAGAATAACATACTTTGGAGTGGCATTAGGAAATATGTGTTGTAAAAGCTGATGTTACTAATCAAAGTTCCTTGCATTATGAGAATAAATACTGTTTTCCCAAATAAGGTCATTAGAAATAATAAAAATCTATTTCATGATAGATATGTTCTAATGGAAGACATATTTCAAATGCCAAAGAAAATTTCGGGCAAGTATTAAAATACTTGAAGGATTATGCATGCAGGTTTGAGGGCTGGATTGCTGTTGGAAATATAAGGGGAATTTGTACACTTGCATTCTTGTAGGATTTGGGAAACAGGTTCTAGCTTCAGGTCTAAACTATGATGTCACCAGATATTTCAGGCTGTCAGAGTATATTAACATTTTCAATATTATGTGCAGAAAATTCCATGTATCACATATATATTCAGATTGATCATTAAACAGATATACAAGCACTTTAGGTGGAAAAGTTGTGAAAAAACCTAATCTTTTGTAAAGTTTTACTGCTTTCCCCACCCTGCCTTTTACTACATTACTAAAAAGCTAGTGTTGCAAGTTGGAAAGCTCTTTATATGATAGTGACCATTGTGAAGAGACAAGGAATCTGAAATAGTGGAAATTGATCCTGTAGCTAGAAAGTTGTCAGTTTCTAGCCCTAAAGGGTTTAATGCAAAAAGCGGGCTACTAATTTTAGTTATGGAAGTAGGCTTGGAACATGATCAATCTATTTTGAAAGAATGACATTTTCTGAATATCATGTTTATGTGTGACGTGCTCCGATCTCCTTATTCTACACTCTAGTAAATATGGTCACTTCCTACTTTTTGCTTTTTCACTCTTAGGGTAGCACTCACAGGGACTGAAAAGGCTGTCGTCAAGAGATGTAGCTGCAGCAAGAGGATAGTGAGAGATTAAATTGATTAGTGAGGAAGAGGGGAACTACAATAGCCTTGTTTGTTGTGAGTATATGATTTAAGTTTTCTGTGGCATAAGAATTTCTTAACAGATATACTTAACAGATAACGCAATGAATGTGAAAAACAAGACCAAATTTCAGTATTAGTGTAATGTCAGGATTTTTCAGATAACTATATACTCCTCAGGAGCTGTCTCTCAGACAGGCAGAGCTCAGAGTTACATGTATATTATTCCACATTTGTAATCACATATGCAAATCCTTACAGTAAGATTGGTTGATGAGGAGTAATTTGCATAACTCCAGTATGATTATTTCTCAGTAACTCTATCACACATAAACCTCTTAGTTCTGAGAGTTATTTGTCACTATTACCTAATCAGAGTATAAATATTTGTAATAACTGTGATTATGGAAATCTCCGGCTTTATAATCATTGGGATACAGGCAGTAATTGGTTCCAGTTTTTATTTTTCTTGGTTAGAGATAGTACCTATCCCACTGCTGGGCTGCACCTTGCTGTGATGAAAGCCTGGATTTGGGCACTCTGAGAGAGAGAGCACGGGTTTTGTCAAGAGAGTCATCACCTTTCAGAAGCATTTTACCAAAAGCATTTTGCCAGAGGCATTCTGCTTAGCAGGAGATTTGTCTAGGGAGGCATTCCCTGGAAGCATTTCCCTTGCAGGGACTTGTCTGTAGAACTGTTCCCCTGAGGCTTTTTCCCAAGTAGAAAGAGTTATTTGTGTCATAATTCAAACGTTTTAACAACTTATTATTTTTGTATTTTTTAATATGTATTTTTGTATATGTCAATATAAAACAGACTAGCTATAGTCTTAAACTGATTGATGTAATATGTGTCACAAACAGGTTTCTCCAACTACCTTTTCAATAGTGATATGCTAGCTACAAAAATGGCCACTTCATCTTCCCACTTCTTTCATTTAGAGCAAATTTACTGCTACCTTCTCACACTCCAGACGGCATATACAGAGCCAGGCTTGTTCTACCCTCAATTCACATACACAGCACTCATTTCTGCTGATGGGAGTCACACATACAGTCCAAGCAGGAGGATAACATACTACATTTAGTTTTTTCAGGCAACTGAAAAAAAACATTAAATTCATTATATCATTTTGGGCTTCTGATTTTTCTTGAAAATGATCCGGGTGATATGTTCTGTTGCATTTTGTAGTTTCTAGAAACTCGTCTGTCACCTTTTAGTGAATATGAAACATCTTTGCTGTGTTTTTACCATTTGATGCTTTGCAAAAGTGTGTATACATGTGATGACAATTGTTAAGCAAATCTTGCAAGTGAAATGTGCACCTGCTATATTTCCTTGCTGACTGCCTTTACAGAGCCTTAATCCACTGACTCCTACAGACTCACTCTTTACTTGCACCATTACAAATGGAGAATTGCAGAATGCTTTCAGAGCAGGAAATAGGACATTTCTTTTGTGGCTTCTGGATCACCTGAAATAGCTCAGAGGGGCAAATTTTTCCTGTATTGAAATATGTGAAGTCCAGGAGAGGACCCATGTGCTTAGAATGTTCTTAGAATCAGGTAGCTCCTACAAGTGCCTACTCTTTCCTGGACTGGACTCCTAAGAGTTTTTGACTCCACTCCTTGAAGCAGTTAACTGTAGATAATGCCTTAATTTGGGAGACAAAGTACAGTCAAAAGTAAGGTAATTCTCTTTTCAGTGTGCTGCATGGGAGTTATGTTTTAGACAGCTGCATCTTTTCATTGCTGCACAGTATTTACCACTTTCCCAAGATGCTCTTGCCCTATTTTCCGAAGTTTCCCTTGAAGTACTACTGATTTTCTTTGGCCTTTAATATTATGCATTATAAATATGATTTGCTTAGAAGTTTGTAATGCCTTTTTATCAGTGGTTGGTATGACTTGTGCAGCTGTTCTGCAATTACATACTATGGAGCTGAGAAGAAACTTTAAGACATGAAGCATTTCTACGGAAGTTTGGTATTTGAAAAAAACTGGCTTGAAAGTGAAACCTCAAATACTGGAAAATGGAAATAGACTTGTCTCTGAAAATGTTATGATGATTTTGAATGTCACTGCATTTGAAGGAATATCCACAAGGAGAGTGCTAGGCTCAGCACCGATTTAAACCATGTTCTTTCCAGTAGAGAAAATTAGTTTTAAATGTCATCTGTTTAATTGTTTGTTATGCCTAATTAAAAATGGTAATTTATTTGATTTATTTATAGCACAGTTAGTATGTTGCTTTATTAAAGAAATTACAGAAGTTTGATTTCTAATTAGAAAGACTGACGGTTTATCGAAGTATGTATTTTGAAATATTTTCCTTTGGAAAAAATTGAGACCATTTTGTTAATACAGAATTCTGTCATTCTTGAAAAATGGATAATGGGCAAAGGGAAAATTATGTTTTAATGAGATTATTCCTGCTTCCTAGATGGTAAGCAAGATAGCAGGTAAATGCTCTTTCTTACCTGCAGAAATATTTAACAATATTTCTGACTTATTTTTACAATGGCTTAGCCAAAGAGCTTTTGTTGTGGTCTAGGACACACAGCACAAGGGAAGGCTCATCATGCTGAGGAGACTGGAGCTGAAGTGACACTTGTGCTGGAATGGTAGCTGTACATGATGACGTTGGAAAGCAAAATAAATCTGACACTGTATTCTGAAGGAAGAGGTAAATCCTTATGAAAATTAATACATTTTTTCAAGAGCTTTCTAATGTAGCAGTATTTAAGAAAAAGAAATTGATTATATGAGATGCACTTTTTTTACCAAAACAGTCTTCAAAATGATGAGGATAGAGGAGAAATACAGATACGGTTTTTCATCCCTTTACTGCAGTGAAATTGACCTTTTTAACCAGTTGGTGGAATTTTTTTTGTTTCTTTTTTTTTTTTTCCAAATACATAAAGAGCATGTTGCTAAAACATCTTGAGTTTTCTGTGTGGTGGAGACTCTCATTCTCAGTAAGACACTGCTTCTGTATATAAAAAAGAGAAGGAAGATGTGGAAGTCATCTTTCACATTCCTAGTGGTCTTTAGGGCTAGTGGTGCCCCTTGCTCATGGGAGAACACCATGTACTTCTGGGAACAGGACCTTAGCAGAGAGAGCTGCACATGTGCCTCATGTTATTTTACTGCCCATGTTACGGTATCAAAATCAGGATGCATGAGAAGCCAAGAAGTTCCTTGGCATTTTACTAGTGAGTAATGCCACTGGGGCTGCTGCAGAGACAGCTACCATTCTTACCAAAAGCAAGTGGGCCTCACTTTTTGCTCTGGTCTATTCCTACACTACGTGCATGTGCATATATGTGTATTTTAAGTAATCATGGATGTTTATTTCTTGGTTCAATGCAAATTTCCCTTTTTTGTGCTGTCACAGCATGCTATTCTTGCCCATACAGTTGGAAGCCTCCTTATTTACTATGAAACCTTCCATGTGTGTTTGATTTTTAGGGTTCAGCAATATTTTGTAAATTTCCTGTACAATTTTCATGATTTACTACATGACATTTTATATACTTTCTTTTCTGCACAGGAAGTCTTAGAGAAAATAACCCCAAAATCTGACAGTGCAGCTGCAATTCCTAAGGTAGCAAGAAAATCTGCATAAGTTTAGGTTCTTGCATGTTTTGAGAGACTGTTATATTTACTTTTCTCCTTGGAAAGAGGACATATCAAAGGACTAAAATTAGGTCAGAAGATGCTACTTCCATTTAACTTCTATATTTAAATGAGAAAAAAGGCAAATATTTGCTGCTACTTTAGTATGTAGAAATATATCTGAATATTATTGAGGCTGTGACTTTAATTTAATCTCTGCAGTTACTGGAGACAAAGAAGTCTCCAGTAGAGGTAGATTAGTCCATTTAGATGTGAATTGCATGACGGAGGTTCCTGTCTCTCTTCATGAACTACAGAGACCACTTAACTCAAAGCTCAGTCCAGTCTCTAGTAAGGTAGGATAACCCAGGCTCCTACTCAAAGCAAGGTCAGCTATGAGATCAGACCGCTTGCTCAGGTCTTTAGCTGGTTGGGTCTTGAAAAACCCTCAAGAATGGGGAGATACTCCCTGGGCAGTGTGTTGCGCTGTCTGGCTGTCTTCTTGTGGTGTAAGAGTTTATCCTAATGCTAGTCTGAAGTTTTATTGTTTCAGCTTTTTGTCTGATGTCTTTCACACTGCCACCTTTAGCTGGGAAGTCTGGCTGTATCTTCTGATGCTGAAGGCCTGGTGTTTACTTCCTCCTGAGCCAGCTCAGCTTCAAGCTGAATAATGCCAGATCCCTCAACCTCTTCTCATAGAACAAGGACTTCAGCTCTCAAACATTTTGGCAGCCTTTTGCTGAATTTAGTCTGGTTTATTATTTCTGTCTTGTACCCAACACTTGGCATTCCAGTGTGCATCATCATCCACCATGATGAATGCAGAGTGATAATCCCTTCTGTGTCCTGCTCCTGTTACTACAGCCCAGGATATTTCTCGTCCTCTTTGTTGGCAGGGTGCTGCTGTCTCATGTTTCTATCTTCAGGAGTCTTTTCTGCAGAGCCTCTCCCCACGCATCAGTTTCCAGCCTGTATCATTGCAAGGACCATTTCCTTCCTAGATGTGGGGATTTGCTTTTCCCCTTACTAAACTCCATAAGGATCCTTTTGGTCTGTTCCTCAAACCTGTATAGGTCTTTTTATATGACAGCCCTGTCCTGCAGTGTATCCACTGTTTCCCCCAGTTTGATGTGAAAGTGCAGTCCATTGTCTCAGAAACCTGCAGACCACTGGTGAACATGTTAAGCAGGATGAGTTCCAGAACACACCCCTGTGGTAGTCAACTTTTTAACCAGCCTCCAGACGGGAGTATGGCCCCTTAGTCGTGACCCTTCCCAAATAGCCTGACTGGATTTTTACCTGTCTATTTGTTCACCAGCAGATTGTAAAATAACAGTATTCTGTGTGAGACAGTCAAAAGCTCAAGCCAATGTAAATGACATCTCCTGCTCTATCCTTGTCTACAGACTCCATCACTTTACTCTAGTGAGATAACAGGGTGGTCTGCCATGATTTGTTTTTAAACTCCTGTTCCTGGCCCCTCCATCCTCCTCCTGTGTATTGCCTTTTAAACTTTCTATGCTGTAAGTTCCCTCTTCAGTCATGCAGATTTTTTGATAAATTTGATAATCTTCCTGACTATTCTTGGGGACTGCTCTTGCACTTGCAGGAGGCTGTCTGACAGACCTGCCTACTTCCCTGAACGTCTTTACTTTTCAGACTTCACATAAGATGACACCAGACAGTTTCCTGAGTAAAAGTCTGCTGACCTGAAGTCTGGACTCTGTACTCTGCTGTTTTACACTAGATATCAAGTATAGTCCAGCAAAGTTTTGCAGCTATTTGTTAAATTCAACATTAAATAACTTTATCTTATTTCTAGTCCTAATGTTTTTTATTTCCTCATTTTAGCTATTGGATCATGTCATGATTTTATTTTTATAAGGAAATAAGTTTTCTGTTCAGTGGAAGAAACTGATCTATTAGATTCTCAAGTCACCTCTTGATCTTTAGTTGTTGAATTCACTCTTATCTCAGCTGCAAGGCACTATCATTAAGAAGCAGCTGTACTAACAGGTGACTCATGCAAGCAGGTGCAAATTATCTCAGCTATAGGAATGTTTCCCTCAAGCAGATAAAATGAAGTATTAGAGCAGGGGTGGTTTTAGGGAGCTGCTGTGGCTGTAGTCAGTTGGGGGTGGGAAGCTTAGGTTTCTATTTTGTTATTGTTGGAGTTAATGGTAAAAATCAAAACTCAGGGAGTCAGTAAGTTTGGACTCTGTAGAACATCTATTGGCTAATCAAAGCAGGTATTGCAGGCTCTACCTTCCAACTGTTCTTTAGATTTAATATTTGCAGTCAATAAAAAGGAGAATCTATTTTTTCACATTTAGAGAGAGAGTTCAGTATCTAACATGCTGCTTTTTGCATTCTAAACAGATAAAACAAATTAATCTGTTCTGACTATACATCAAGAATTTATTATTAACTGGTAAGTTTGAACATGTTTATTTTTTTCTTAGATTTCATTTCTACAGAATGTATGAACTGAAGTAAGATAAGATGTGGAAATCGATGTAGTATGAGAAGAATCTCAAGTGCTTCCTATTTCTCTACAATATGTAGGTGTGGATATAGACTTTTTTAAAAAAAATATGTGTGAGAAGATCACATTTCTGATAATTTGTTTTATTTTGATCTTTTAACTGCTGCTTTCGGGTGAAGTTCCACATCTGTGAAAAGCTTCCTTGATCTTAATAAACACTTAAATAGTGACATTAAATAGTTTGAGACTTAAGCATCTTATTCTCTGTAGAATATAGGAAAATTGCATTATTTTGTTTTGTATTTTCAAGGATATAAAGGAGAGGTTAATGCTTACATTATATGAGAGCCTTAATCTTTCTGGAAGTTTATTCTGTAGAGCTGAGACTTCCACAGGTTATGATGAAATGGTTGCATGAGGACAACCCAGTAATTCCCATGCAGAAAGTAATTCCCGTGCTGCTTCTGCTTTTTTTATTGTGTGTCCTAGATGCATCCAAACCGAAACAGAGGGTTTATCTGTTTGTTTCTTTTCTTTCACTAAAAGATGTGAAAATAGCACTAATAGTAGCAATGATTTGTGGTTTGAAGTGAGCACTCCTCTTGTGGGAGGGGGAAAATAAAAATCACCATGTGGAAAAGTGGTGGTATAATATGGTTTGTCTAGCTCCTCTGCAAAGATTTAAATAATCTCCTGTCTAGGCAGTTACCAGGAGTTGCAGAGCTTTTTTGTGCCCCTTTTACTTTGTCTATAAGCCTTAAAGTGATGATACCACCTGTGCACTAAGTGCCCCATTCTCCCTGCCGTACCCCAGGCCGGAAGGCCCATTCTCCCTGCCGTATCCCTGGCTGGAAGGCCGTGTCCCAGAAGTGCTGTCTCCTTTCTGTTGCTGCAGATGTGAGGTGCTCCATGGTGCCACAGAGCATCTCTGCTGTGTGCAGCTCCTGGCTGCAGCCCTTTGGGGATGGATGGAGGGTAACAGTGCTAGCACCCTCCCCAGAGCAGCAGCTCAGAGGGAGATTTCCTTCTCAAGGTGCTGAGAGAACTGCAAAGCCTTTGCCTGCACTCCAGTGGGATGAGCCGTGCAGCTCCAGCCTGCTGTGGCACTGCAGCTGTACTCTTCCTCCAGCCAGGCTGTGCTGGGATGGGGATCCATGTGCTGTTCCCACCGTGGTTCTGCAGCTGTTGGCTAGCAGGGCAGAGCACAGGGCACCAGGGACTGGGTTTCTGCAGCCTGTCTGAGAATTGGGTTTTGCTCTGCAGTTGGCTGCAGAGCAGGGCAGGTTCTGGAGATTTTAGCACTGAGCCTTGTGTCCTCCAGGCTGTGCAGAGGGTCAGCTCTGAAGGTGCCCTTTGCTTTGACACCGGCGTGGTAGAGGGGATCTGGAGCTATTGGCTTCCAGCACAGGCACCGGAAGTATCTCTGCTTTTGCTCTTGCATATTTTGCACAGAACTTGCCTCTGTGCATGCAGAAGTTCATTTGAAACAATTCACTCTTTGTTAGAGTCTGATTGTTGTGACACCTGTGTATATAAAGCTAAAATTTTTCTCTCTCAAGTGAAATTCTGTTAATTATTGGCTCAGTTGTCTCAAGTGAGTGGAAAGGATATCTTCTATAAAATGGAAAAGGAAAAATGCTCAGAGATAAGAAACTGATTGATGTGCAAACATATAGAAAGTAACTTACTCCCCTTGTACAGGGAATTCTGTCAGACAGAAATTCTCTTATTCTAATAGGGAGTGAAATTGCCATTCTTTAGAAATCTGATGCAGAAGATTTGCAGGTTCATTTTGAAACTGCAAAATACAACTCTATCCCTTAATTGTTTTCATAGATTTGAAGAGTTATATTTGGACTGTCAAGCCCAGATAGAAAAAGTAAGACCTTACAGAACCCTCTTACGTGCCTAAAGGGCACATAAGACGGTTCTGTCAGTCTGTGATCTGTAAAATTTCTGCTGCCTGATTTTGGCCAGTGATTTTCTCTTATCTGTGGCTGTATTTCCCCATGGGGCTGTCACTTTGTCAGTTACCTTATTTCTTACATATCTGGCAAATATTTTATTCAATGTCAAACATAGCTCAAGACATCAAGGCCGGATCCTGGCACCTATACCAGGTCAGATACGCAATGGAGCTCTGGAATTCTACACTTGTCTTCCAGCTTATGTAACCAATCCATGCAGGGCCTTGCTCCCATGGGAGGGTGAGAGTCCTTCCTATCTGAGTCTGGCCAGTGTCTCAGTGTTACAGCAGTCCTTTGGGATATCTGGTTCTGGCTGCATGCATGCTAAAGGTGACATAAGAGCCGTGTTTCACGCTTTGGCTTTTGCCAACTCTGTTGGTTTCTAACCTAGAGGAGAGGGACTTGATGATCTCCCATTAGCTCTACAAAGAAGACATGCATCTCATGTGAAGATGCAAGTATATAATTGTGGGCTTAGTGGCAACCAATATTTCTTAAGAAAAACTAAACATAGTTGTCAACATTATCCTCATCTCCAGACTTCTTTTTAGAAAGGATATCTTAACCCCACCTATGTGTTGAAGATGACCTTGTGCTACAAAAGAAATATGATATTGGACCTCTTGCTTGGTATTTTGGTTGGCTAGCTCAGTAAATATCATATGAATCTCATTCCAAGGTAATGAACTTCTGCTATATAAGCAACCCACATGTTGACATAACCCACAAATTCTGTTTCAATAAACCTCAGTGCTTTGTAGCCTTTGTGTTTAAAAAGTAAGATCTACAAACTGTGAAAGAGAAGACAGACTAAAAACATCAAAAACAAATGCTTCAAAGTTGCGTGGGTTGTTTTTTTTTTTTCCCCTCTTTGAAAGAGATGTAGATGACATTGATATTCCATGGAAAAAAAATGTGTTGATATCTTTCAGTTGGGAATTTTAAAACAATTCTTCCAGTGCCTGGAACTGGATAGGTGACACTGATATGCAGAAATATATTTGTGAAGCAATTTCAGTAAGTAGATAGAAATGGAATTGTATCAGGCTCAGCACAGGCTGGCATTCCCACACCACTTGTTGTCAGGAGCATCCACTCAGGCTTTTGATGTCTCCAATGTTTATTCAATGCTCTTGACACTTTTAAATCTAGTTTAGTGTAATTTTGCTTTTGATGGGATCTTTTAACATATGCAGCAACAGACTGAGGGAGGACAATTTCAAAATAAAAGATGTTCACTCATCAAAAGCTGCTGTAGTATTCAGAAGTGGTACAGTGGCACTCTAGTCCCTAATACAAATAATTTGTGCACAGTATACAAGAGATTTCCAAAAACTACACTGATGCAGTGCATACAGTAGCTGCAGACTGAAGCACTGTCAGGAAAGCATGGGGTTATCTTCAGAAGATCTGCACTAAAGCTGGGTTTAAATAGCAGTGTTTTGCATCAGTCACAGTAAAAAACTTTAATAGCTGACAAGTATTAAGGTTCCCAATATTTGGGCAGAACAGAACTAATTGGTTTCTTATTCTGCTAAAGAAAGACACAGTTCTGTGAAATACATTGTGGGCTGACATGGGTATTTCAACTGTTTTAGGCAGAAAAAAAGAGGTTTATGTGCAGCCCAAGGCTATGATTTACTGAAGCTCTGCCTGGCCATGCTGAATGGCAAAGGTGAGCTGATCCCTGCAGGTGGGAAGGCAGGTAGGAGAGCTGCTTCTCAGGGCACTGGAAAGTGGTTATCAGCAAGCTCTGCCTCTGACTACTGACATGCTGTCATAAATGTGAGTTGCTACTGGGATTGCTGAAATGGGAAAAATTTTGAGTGGGGGAGCTTTTTGAACTTATTGAAGGCTCCTCAGGCCCTCTTCTTTCATCATTCTGCTGAGCTGCTGAAGTAGGATGTTGATGGTGTGGCCAGACTTACAGGATCAAGCTAACCGAGGGGGACTTTTAAGAACCTTCAAAAGGACTTATGTATCATTCTGTATTTGGACTTAGAGATATTGGAGAGTCATAGCTAGGGAGGAAATCTCCATTGCACTAGCCAGGAATGCTAAGGCTAACACACTCAAACAAGGCTGTACGGTGGTGATAACAGTAAACTGATTTGTAGAATTGCAATGAATAAAAATAGGGAAAAGGAGAATTTGCAAGAATTGTGAAATGCTCATCCAATATAGGCTTTTCCCGCTGCATCTAATACTGCTTCTGCTGATTTTGTGGACATGGTCCCAATGCATTTGGAGAGCAAAAATATCTATTGTGGGAAAGGAAGCCTTACTCAGTAGATGAGAGTGAGGAGTGACCCCGTCCAGCCGTATTTTACAGAAGACGAGTTCCCCTTTGCCCTTTTCACTGAGTATATCTGAGCATGAGCTGCTCACAGGAGTGAGGCAGAGCTCCGACTGAGTATCCTAAATTAGTCTTTAGGAACTGATTTAGTAGACAACTGTCTACTTTTCTTTCTGAGTTCAGTCAATTTGTGGTTGAGGAAGAGAGAGTGAGAAGAGGTAGGGAAAACAGATGTGAAGGTAAAGGGATATCTGGGAAGAAGGTGTTCATGTAGAGAAAAGAGAGAGAGCATCCTGAAGGGAGCAGGAGGGAACTAGGGGCTGTTGAAATGTCTGAGGAAAAAAAAGTAAGAATGAGAGATAAGAAAAAAAGAAGAAAACGTCAGGTCTATGTAACTATATATAGAAATAGGGTCAATAAGAAATAGCACTATTAAAAAATATTTTCTCCATATTCTAATTATCTCCTTTAAATGGAGAATATATTGCTGAACAGGTAAGAAACCTCTGCAAGGTTTCTGTTTCTTCAAGTGGTCTTATTCCCCTTAGGCTGTGCTTTTCTTAAAGCTCCTCTTGTTCAACTTGAGTCAGTAACAATATCAGCTTAGAAATAAAATTTGGGTAGCCGCCTCAGTGGGGAAGTATAAACCACTAATTACTCTAAAAGAAAGGAAAGAAAAAGGACGCAACATATGGAATATGCGTGTGCGTATGTATATGTACATACATAAAGTACTTTTATATAATAAATATAATAATTTCTTCTGAATTCCTGACTTTTATGAGAATCGTTACTTTTCGGAATCTTTACTCGTGGCTGCTGATGGTCAAAATGTGTCGTGGATAAGTTCAGGCTTCAAAGGTATCATACCTCTGACCATGGGCACTCGTGTGCCATGGGCTTCCTTGTGTTGTGATCTGTTTGTATGTGTTGAGTATGATTTGTAAGGCTGTACCTATCCTATCAGACTGGCAAAATTTATGACATACAGGTATTTGTGAAAGTTGATTGTTTTGCTAATTGTAGCACTGTTTGTGCTGCTATGCTTCTCTGGCTGTGGAGCAGTCTGCAGAGAACCATGTCCATCATCAAGAGCCCAGAGTTTGTCTGCAGGATACCTTGGTGGAAATGGTACCTACTGAGTTGCTGTATGTCCTTGGACATGCAGGTTTCAATACAGCTTTTTGGTGGGGGTAGAGGACAAGGCATGTTTTTGTACTTTGTACAATGTACTTCTGAGCCCGAATTACAAGGCTTCTTTTTTGTAGTCTAAGATTGGATAGTTAGGCTTTTGAACAATTCCCAGATGGTGGATAATACAGTTACATTTGTTTTTCTGTGTTGCAAAGCCTGGGATTTTCAAAAGGGACAAGTAAGATTAGCCTCTTGGCAGCCAGGTTGTGCTTTGGAAGACTTGAGGCACGGATGGTGTTAGGTACAAAGAAAGAGAACACTAGGTTATTCCTTCTATCTGAATAATTTTTATCACATAATTAAGGTATATTTGCTTTGTTTTCCTCCCCCTCTACCTCATTCTCCTCTATAAGTGTTTTTCTTTTTTCTTCAACTTTTCTACTGGTAGCAACTGGACTTAGCATTTCACTGTGGTAATACAGGAAATATTGAACTTTTTGGAAATCACTTGGCACTGGCTAATGTTTTATAACTTTTAAGATTAAAAACTCAAGGTAAAATTGTTTATCAGCCAAGTCTGATTGTTTTAAGAATGAACAAAAATTCACCTAGACCCAAACAAAACAGAGATACTTTTAATTTTCCTTCTTCTAAGTCTGTAGTATTCGGATTTAAGATGATGCTATATAATCCCATATGAATTGTGTGTGCTGCAAAAGGAATCCATAGCTATGGTGACTCATAGGGATTTTCTTAATGCATTCTGATATGTGGTTTCCAAGGCTTTAGCATGGGACAGAGAGGTTATTAGAAAGCTGGACTTTCTGAGCCGTAGCTGAAGTGTGGGCAGTGTACTGTAGAACATGTGAAAGCACCCACAAGCACTGCACATATCTCTCTGGCCAGCTGAGCCCTGTTTACATATCTTCACCTTGTTCACAGTAGTGGAGAGTGCTGTCAAGAATACAAAATTTACTATTCATTATATTTTTTGATCACTTTTATCTCATGATGCTAAGGTGGCAGCATGGGTAGCAAAAGGGCAGCACTACTGCTCGGGCAGCACTACCTCTCAGGCAGCAGTGCAAACTGGAGTGGCCTTGCAGCAGTAAAACGTGAACACAAAGATCAGAGTTGTTCCTCTAGCAGAGCATCCCATCTTGCATGCTGCTGACAGCACTCTCCCCTTCACAGAATCGTTAAGGTTGGAAAAGACCTCCGAGGTCATTGAGTCCAACCTTTGATCACCACCCTCTCAAGCAGAGCACAGTGCTAAGTGCCATGTTGTTGTGTCTTGAACACCCCAGGGATGGCGACTCCACCACCTCCCTGGACAGTCTGTTCCAATGCTTTTCCCTTTCTTCCTGTATCTCATACTTCCTCCCACAGTGATGGTCTCCATAATCAGAAAAATTTCCGTGGATGAGTTCATTTCCCCATGGGCAAGTCTCTGAAATTGCTTGCTCTGATCTTTATGGTACAAATTATCAAAGGAATGTAAAGGAAACCTGATTTTGGCTGAGGGATACTTTGACCTGCTAGGTAAATTTGTTACTACTGAATAATAAGAAGAAAAAGTTGGATTTCCTAGTTCAGACTAAAAGGAATGCACAGTTATGTATATTTTTCTCAAACTCATCAAAAGAGATTAGAGTTCCAGACACTGACATGACAAGCTCTAATGAGGAAAGTAGTGCTAGAAAAGCTGAAATATCAGAGTTCACATTGTGCTTGGCAGTCTGACACAAGTCTAATATTGATACACATAATTAAGCGTGGGTTTCCCCGACAAGTAGAAAGGGAATTTTAATGGTTTAAGAAGTCCCTGAAGCTATCTGACCATCCTTGGCTTTCTGTTTGATCTGATGATTGGAGAACAGAAGGTTCTGTAAAGGAAGAGCTCCTAGCAATTCCCAAGCTCAAGGTCCCCTCCATCCCCCCCTCCTTGGAATTTGATCTCAGTATGAATATTTCTTATTTGATCTGCTGTTTCTTCAGTTTATCATTCAGTGCCTGGACCTCAGCTGGGCTTAAAATATTTAGAAAGAGCCTGCCTAAAGATGGTGGATAATTTAATGTGCAACTGCTTGACCTGGTTGGTTTTCAGAGAGGAAAACCCCAGGATTTAAAATGATGTGGAAATACTGATATAGAATTCTCATACGGAGAAAATGCCATTGTTTAACATTTATCAATAGACTCCCTTGCACAGAATATTGATGACAATTCAAGCTGTCCTTAGATGGATTCTCACCCATCTGGAATTACACAGGGTTGCACAGTGTGACAAGATGTACTTCAGTTGGAAAAATGTTCCTAATGCATAAATATTCTTTTAATGCTTTGCCCTAAAGTGCGCCCCATACTTTCCGTAGTGGTGAATATATTTTGTAGATGCTGCATCTATTGTGGGATTTGAGGTTGGGATATTGTACTATTATTATTTTCTGTAGTATCCCTTGTGTATAAGTAAAAGTAATGACTTCTAATGAGTCCCTGACCTACTTCAACCCACTGGAATGAACCTAATCAAATTCATACACTTTTTATTAGGTACTTTATATTATACACATTCTTCCTTTGTCACATCCTGTTCTACCAGGGCAGAATTGCAGGTCATAAACTGAAATACACTTGCTGTAGCATGTCTTGTTAGACTTTGTGAAAGATACTTTCTGGCAGGTGGTGATGCAATGCAGCTTTAATAGTTTCTCAGCCCATTATCTCTCACTATACAATTACATGTGTTAACTACAAAAAATTACTTTTACTAGGGTAATTCTGTTTATTCAGGCTACTGTAGTTGACAGTCCATTTGACCACCAGCAATATCCTCAGAAATAAGTATGATAGATAATTACTGTGTTTGTAGTGGAGAGGAAAAAAAAGAGAAAATCAGTAATGAAAGAGGGTTTGCATGTTTGATTTTACCCCCATATTTCCACTGGGCTAGCAATTGCATCTGTCTCTGCAATTTTTCACATACCAGACCAGTTTATGATGGCTGCAGAAACAATTTTGTTGGCAACAAATGGAGCTGCATTGATCCTCATTTATCTGCTTTCGTGAAAATATCAGTGCTGATCATTGGAGTTATATTCTGTTCAGGAATATGTCTTCAGAAGGTAACTGGCAGCAGAAGTTAACCCAGTGAAAGACAAATAGAAAGAAAAAAAAAAAATAATCTACCCATTCCAGCTCAGAAGCATTTAGGTATGGTAGATCTCTTTTCTTTCTGTATTTGAAGCAAAAGATAGCTGTGTTGCATTTTATCACAGAACCTAATATCTTTGCGCAAAACCTGTACAAATATATGTGGAACTTCCGAAATATTTCAGGTGACCTATCCATTACCTCCTTATCATTAGGTGTATGAATTGCAAGCACCCTTGACAGAAACTGCTGTGATATTTACTGCAAATAGAATGAGTTGGAAAAATTCAAATGGGTTTAAGAAAATCCTGCCTACCAAGTGAAATCAGCTAATGACAGCTTTCTGATTATACTTTTCTTTTTTCTGTTTCCAAAGCTTTTAAAATTCTACTAAACCTTTTTGAACTAAATGCATTTTAAATTGCATTCATCTGGGTGAAAAACATATTTGTGTTTTCTTGCTTTTGCTTCAGTTAATATCAACTTATTTTTTGGGGGGTGAGGTAGAAATCAGTGGTAGTTCCTGAACAGCATGCATTATTGGTCAGGAAAACACATGATAAATATTGTCATTGAGGGTCCTTAACATCCAGTGAGAATGTATTAATCTAAATAAATATTGATTAGAATTGCTGGAGTTTATAAATATAAATGAATACATGAATTTATCTACTGGGAAGATATATTGCTGTAGATCATTCCTCCTCACAGTAAAATCCATGGAACGAGGCTGGTTCAAAAAACTTCATATATTGAAACTTTTACATAACATCAGCTCTAGCAGAATTGATTTGTAGCTGGTGGAGTTGTTGAGGTGCCCCTCTGCTCAGCTGCTCTGAACATTGCATGGGCCATCTCACATCTCCAAAGGCATTACTGAGTCTTAATGTGTCAGGTCTTCACAGGATGATTTAATGTTGGTTTATTCTGAAATGGATAAAACGAGGTATCTAATGATGGCATGGGTGACGTCTCCAGTGTTTGTCATAGAGGGAAGGATGAAGACATCATATGAGGAAGTTGAACATAAGGTGTCTTAATAATCATGTGTTGCCAAAGTGAGTGGGATTGTGAGATTCAATGGGAGACATGTAGCTGTTTACATTATTGTTCTGCATAGTGTGTAGAACAGATGAATTAATCTCCCAGTCTCTCTTTATAGTCAGTGGAGAGAAATGTTCCAGGGTGCATTTCACCTTCTCCTATAGTTAGCAGTAATAAGAGACATTTTCAGTATTGTTTGGTATACAGCAGGATGTTACTAAGCTTTATCAAAATATTTTGAATCTTGAATGTCTTTCCTGACTGACTTTGGTATTACTGTGTTGCAGATTGACGTTTTTCAGAAGCAAGAGCGAACTAAGATGGTGCTCTGGCTGAGGCAGTTTAAAAATGTCACTAATAGCCTATGCATGGTGACCTCAGCTCTCCTCCTGCAACTGTTCAATATCTAGGCCCTGAGGATTCCTTTCACTGCTGTGAATTTTTTTGTACTCACAAATAACTCTTTCTTGCTGTATGGAAGAGGGAATGAAAATCTTGAAGAGACAGGGACATTAATGATTAATGATAGACATTTAAAATTCAAAAAATCATCAAGTTGAAAACATGTTTCCACAGTCAAATTTTATTCCGAGTACTTTAACTCCTTTGCAGGCTGTATTAGTTCGTGGTAAAATGCCAGATGATATTGAGTAGTCAATAACTTAAAGTTTATTGACTTCAGTTTTTTTAGTTGTAATTTTTACTATTTTTAATGTGCTATTGTTAATATTCCTCAAAAAAAGAAAAAAAATATGGCTCAGTGATGAGAGAATGGAAAAGAGAAATAAAATGCTAGCTGATATGTTAAAGTTTGGGATAGGACTGAGTGAGTAGTGAAACTGAAAATGTGAGTGATTTAAGCTCTTTACTCTGGGTGACTGTACAACATAGTTATTGCTGTGAGTGTAACCCATAATGTCTAGTTTTTAAAATTGATGGTGATTCCATTCTCAAGTCTTTTTCCTTATGAGCTTTGCTCATTTCACTGTCTATTTTGTTCCCAAATCATGCTTTTAGCTGGAAGACTGTATACAGGAAGATGGCATATGAAATGGCCAGCTGATGCTTTACATTGTCAAATGTAGCATGCAAATGGATTTGAAAGCTCAGTAAAAGGGTTCTAGTGAACTTTTGCCTTAACTTGGCAAAAGACTTGGAGAGCATATGATTCAAGAGAAAGCATGCTAAAAACTGCCTGCTTTGGTGAAGACATTCTCCTGGAAGGGCACAACTAGGTCATGTTGTTTCCTCTGCCATCCTCAGTGCAACTCTTCTGTACTTTAGGATTTGGACCCCAGCACCAGACCCTCCCAACAGATTCACAGGAATGTTCCTCTGTGAATAGTCCTGGATTCAGGAGTAGTGGGTGGCTTTTGTTTTCAGTGTATGAGGAGCTGAAAGTGGTTTACCACTTGGCTGAAATAAATGGAAAGTTACATTAGCTGCCTTTGACACTCCTGAAGTTTTCCACACTTCCTCCATGAGGGAGTAGAAGTCTGTTTAGTAGTAACGCTCTGTGCTTGTCTTGTACTGATGTCATTCCTCCTTTGAAGAGCTGCCACAGTCATGCTTGTGGATGGTCACTTCTGCTTCTCTAATCCTCTGGGAAGAGGAGATCTTTAGAGACAGATTTTAAATCAGCTAGGAAATGTATACAGATAGATCCGCTAAAACCAGACTCTTCTGGACTACTGATTTTGGCATGAGTGTATCTTCAAGGATTAGGTGTTCTGCTTAGTTATCAGCAATTTTATGTGTGTGTTGGGTTTAGTTCGGTTTTGTTTGTTTTTCTCCAAATTGTTTTATCTTTTAAGCATGCTGTATAGTTTTTTGATGCCAGTGACTGAACAATAGAACAAAATGACCCTCCACTGACTTAGATTAATGGGCTGAGGGATCACAAGTCATTTCAGCAGTAGTTCAGGGTTAAGATCAGTATCAAACTAAAACTGGATATTGTTTTAAAACATCACACTAAAATTTTTTAGTTTTCAACATTTAATAGATAGCTTGAGGTTTAAAAATAATAAAAATAAGGCTTCCATGAATTAATCTATATAGTAATTTCAAAGACTTCAAGTCTGTCACCCACTAGAAGTTGAGTTTATTAGCAGGTTATAGGTTATTGGAAGACAGTAGCCAAACCATAGGGCAGGAAAGAATAGAAAAATCATATCAATGAACAGTCAAACATTAATGCTTTTAGGAACTGTCAGTGAATGTGACAGATGTTGCGCAAGAACCAATTCAAATGTGGTTATATAATCAATTTTTTTCCCCAAGAGAGAAGGAAATAAACCATTAACACTGATATATACCACTTAAATACAATGTAAATGTTATAGGTACTGTATTTAATTTTGAAAAATTAGATAGAGAAATCTAGAATGAGAAATAAAACTCCTTCTTTACAGGTTTCTTTCAAAATCAAATTTATGTCTCAAGAGACTAGTGGAACTTAAAGTAGAAATACAGTCTGTATTTAGGGAGTTTTAAAAACACACATTACTGAATTGATAGAGCATAACAGTTCCCTTGCTTAGGCAGCATTATGTTCCATCTTGTAAAATGTACTTGGGGAAATGTAAAATGCTTTATTAAACCTACAGTCTGTAACTAGAGTTGTTACATTTTAATATATATATTTTCATTCATGGATTATTGAACCACTAAATCCAAAGAATTTGACCTCATGCCAAAAAATTTCTTTGAGTCTCATTCTGAGTCTTCGCTTCCTATGTAACTGGAGCATAAACCAAATTCTCAAATTTTAAAGCTGTTTTTCAGATCTCCCCTATATAAAATCGTACATATAAAAGCAGGAAAGGAAGGAAGTTACTATTTACTTTTGTATAAACTGCTTTCAAAAAGGAAGTCCATGAAGCATTTCTGGGTGGGAGTTCTGCAATTTTGGGGAGAAAATTTTTGAACATGGTGTTGTTTATAACCATGGGGGATATATACAAGAAGAAATGAGGAAAATAATTACATATTTCATTGCAAGAACCTTTTTTTCCTCCAAATTTAAGGTTGGTTCACTGTTTAGAGAATGTCTTCTCCCTACTTTCACATGGCATATTCTTTCCTGCTAGTAAAAAGCTGGCAGATGTTATAAAACAGGGGTGATTTAAGCTTACTAGTGTGCTCAGTGATTTCAGAGTATTGTGTTTGTGTTGTATTTGCCTTCTGTTGTCTTCCACTGTTATCAGAAATAACTCTGGGGAAGAAGTTGAACTGCAAAGAGCTGAAAAGTAGGAAAGGAAACATCTCTTCTCTACATTTTCCAAACAAGTGATATTTGTAGTACATAAAATATCTCTATTGATCTGAAACATCTCATTGCTGTGGTTGAGCCAACAATTCTCCTACAAACACACATCTAGGATTTGTTGTTCATCTCATGCCTGCAGAAAAAGGAACTGAGAGAGTTAATGGATATAAGTCTGTGGCCTAGGCTTCAGGATTTTCACTGCCAAAATATCATTCTAAAAGATTTCTTACTGGTGTTGATTGTGTTGACATTATTGATGAAATAACTTTCAGCAAAGGATGAATGACATATTTGTGAAATGGAACACCAAGGAGCAAAATGAGTAAAATCACAAAGGTTGTCTTTGTTGTTTTTACACCTGTAAAAAAAGAGGCCTGTTTTAGAGAGTAATAGAACAAGTTTAGAAAGGCAATGATACGTACTCTAAATATGCATAATTTTATTATTACAGGCCAAAGATATTTTGTCTGTAAAGATGTTTAAAACACTTTCTGAAAGAAAGGGAATTTAAGGGAATTTACAAGGCAGGTTTTGTAAGAACAATTTATCCTTTAGTTTTACTTAGTGTATGTTTTCTTTGTCAGTAATATTGATTTCCATGAAATATAACCTCTAACTTTTTCTCTGGTCCTCCTTCTCCTTTTCATTTGTGTTCTCTTTGGTTGTTATTATAACAACACTTCAGATCTTTATTCTGAGGGATTTTCATGTGTAGAAAGTTTGTTAAAGAAGAATACAGCCAAGATACATAAGAGCTTATTTTGTTAGTTTCTGGCTGAGAAATGATTGTGCCAACCCTTAGGCAATTAACTGTTTATTCAGGCTGTATGAATATATCTGCACTGTCTGTGCAGGTTTGGTAAATGACCAGACTCTTTGAATTCCTTACATTTGCTCCAAATCTCTTTTTTTAGTTTGAACCAATGAGGAAGCACTGAACAGAACGTAGCAATTGAACAGAAACTTTCTACTCTAACATCTAATATGACAGAGAGTATTTACCACATCACCTGTTGCCTGGTGCTGCTCAGTTTGGCTCTCAACAGAATCAACTTAGGAATTCTGTTCAGATTGCTTTCTGAAGACTGTTTTATGTTTCGTGACATGAATTAAGCACCTCTTATTAATATAGATCACAGTGCAATGCAATAATTGGAGTATTTTTATTTCAAGTTAATGACTGTTTAATCAGTTTTACCATTTTAAATAAAAAAAAATTATCTTTTTAAGTTAGCATAAATGTTAATTAAATTTTCTTGCACCAAAAATATTATTCAAAATAAGTGAGTATTGCTTGCAATGTCTCTTTTGGACATTGCTGAACCATTTGTATAAGATAAGAGTTAACAGAAAGTCACCCTTGTTTTTTTTCCTAATAGAATAATAATGTATTTTAAAATGTGTTCTAGTTATTTAGGTTTGTTTCTACTAAGAATGTTGAGGTGTTTTCTACAAAATTTACCATCCTTGTAACCTTTCTTCTTCTGTATATGTGTATCATATAAAGGTAATTTTTTTTGGTCTGGGTTCTTTTCCATGAGATAGCTTTTGCTATTTAATACATAGCCTTCATGTTCTTAAATCATGTACAATGAGCTATTAAAATTGGAAAATGAAAAACCTGTGGCAGAGAAAGCTTGAAAAAGTTATAAAATGGGAACACACATTTTCATGTACATAAATAAAGCAAAGAAATGGAAATAAGCCACATTTTACTTGTCAAATTTCAAGAATAACAGTCATCATAACTGACCTTTTCATTTTCTGTAGTAATAGTAAGAATTCTTCCTTTTTTCTTTTCCCCCTATTTTTTTTACTTCACTTGTTTCTACTAGGACCAGAATAAAAAATAAGTTTTTATGTTTACATGTCAAGAATCATGACATCTGGAGCAAAGCTTGGATGCATTATTTCTTGGTGAGAGTGTTACACAGTAGGGCTTGACTGACACTGTACAAAATCTGAGATGCTTTCTGATCAGCTGATTTAATTAAAGCAAGATATTTGGTTCTGCACAATGCCTGTGTATAATCTATTACAAGCCTTTCAAAAGTACAAGTATGTGCTGTAAAATGTTATCAGATTGGTCTGCATGACTTGTCATTCTGTTTGCAGATACCTCAAATCAGCTATGCATCTACAGCTCCAGAACTGAGCGATAACACCAGGTACGACTACTTCTCTCGAGTGGTCCCGCCAGACTCGTACCAAGCACAGGCAATGGTTGACATCGTGACAGCCCTCGGGTGGAACTACGTCTCGACGCTGGCTTCCGAAGGCAACTATGGGGAGAGTGGTGTGGAGGCATTCACCCAGATCTCCAGAGAAATTGGTGAGTGTGTGTTTATCAGGTTTGGCATTTATAGGTGCCGAGTTGCAGAGTGTCACTGAGTTCTGATTAGGTGCATGCCATGTGATCAGAACACCCCAGGTGTGTTACCTGGACTCAAGTGGGGGATTTTGCTTCTTGGATGTCTGCCAAGATGGCAATTCTGGCAGCAATTTAAGAAGAGAGGCAAAAAGTAGATATCGTTTGACCCTTTTGGGAAGCGGCAGCTCCTTGATAACTTAGGGGCAAAAAGCAACCAGATGCTGAACTACAGCCAGATTTGAGGAAATGCAATTTTTGATTAAGAAAATTATGGTCCAATGAGAGCTTTTTCCATGTTCCAGCACAGATAAACCTAGAGGTTTTAATTTTGATGAATTTTAAAAACAACGAAACCCCTCCACTCTGAAGTAAATGACATAACCTTGCCATTTTGCCTTCATAATAAAATGTGCTGTATGAATACAGGCACTCTGAGAAGTATGTTTAAGATCTTTTGATCTTTTAAAATTTTCTTTTTTACACTTTCATAGATTTTCTGACCTGAAAAAATGGCTGTTTCTCAGGAACAGTGGTTTTAGGCACCAAGGAATAAGATGATGAGTAGCAGGTGGTTTGAAAGAGGATGGAATTGGTATTTTACAAAGTACAGTGTTAAATGACAACACCCTTCCCTCCCGCCCCCCAAACAATTTTCCTGTCCTTCCTCAGAAAGCTGGATTAATCTACTAGATAACTTTCAGGAAATGTAAATATGAACTCCAGTTGTTTTGAATCAGCTTGGGTGAGAAAATATATCTCCTGCTTTCACTAACTGCATGTGAATAGAGAGAGCATCTCTGTCATATAGGAAGGCACATGTGAGTTTCAAGTACTTATGCTTGGACCATAAAGGTAAGTGATTACTTGCAAGAACCTGGTTGTAGAATGGAGCTACAGCCATTCTTGACATTAGGGAAGCAGTGTATGTAATATGTTCACTCATTTAACTGATAAATGTTCTTCTTCTAGCTTCTGATCATTGCTGGCAGCTCCTAGGTGTCTTCATGGGAGAGCCAAAGCTGTCTACTGTACGTTGCTTTGTTCTGGGGTTAGCAAAGGCGTGGATAATTCTTTCACAGCTCATATCTAAAAGAAATGGTTCATCTATGGCAAATAGATTGGCTTCCCCAGACGCTCACTAAATTCTTTTGCTGAAAAATAATTTTTTCTTGAAACCATCTGCAACACGGTTCTGAGTTCTGAAAGCAAATGAATAAAATACAGGACTTTTTACTGTTTACCATTTCCAAAAGTATGAGAGAACTTCAGAGAGGTGCAAGCAAAAACTGTAATTATCTTATAATCACAATTACTTGAGTTTGTCTCAGCTGGATCTTCATTGATCCTGGAATAAAAAGACCATTGTAATTTGATAAATAATTATCATGAATAAGATAAATAAATATTATTAACCGGATTGTGAATTCAAAGCAGTTAGAATCATGAATAGGTGTCCTAAACATTACAAGATCTGTGTAACACCAAGAAGCGTAATAAGTTGTGATTAGTGGTTTGAGTTTTTTTTCCCCTTGTGATTTATGTTTCTGTTAGAACACTTGATTTTTGGCGACCTCTGTGCTCCCAGCAACTTACCAACTATTGTGGGTATCAGGGACTCTCATGGTTCTGAAGAAGGAAAGCAGAGGGAGGCAGGACAGACAAGTAATTTTTATTTCCTAGAAAAATACTCAGGTAAACAATCAGGTAAATAATATGTAACCACAGGGACATGATTGATAACCAGTGCAGAACTGTCAAGAAAAAATAGTATCAAATCCATCTAATAATTTTCTTTGACAGGATAACAGCTTATAGCTGGGGAAAAAGCACTTGATGTGTCACATCTCTCAAATTTTGCAGTGTTATCTCAATTGTCATATACAGTATTCTCCTGAGCAAATTTGGCAATTGTGATCTAGGTGTAAATAGGCTGGATGCAGACCTATTTAGAAAACTTTTCTCAGAGAGCAATTAGCAATTATTTCTGTTAAAATGAAAGAATGTGTTGTGTGTTATTTGGCAGTTATTTAAGCTGGATCAGGTACTAGCCAATATTTTCATGTTTAACCCAGATGGGCTTGGAATGAAGATTAGTGTAAAATCTGAAGGTTACTTTAAGGTCAGCAGGACTAAGACTAGGACTAGGAGAGTATCTAGAAGAAATCCTTACCCAAATCTGAAAACACTGTCTGGAAAAGGACAAATTTAAGACACCAACATTTGGTTTCTGTGAGAAGGATCTGTGCAATAAGGAATTCCAACAGACTGATCAGAAAATACTATTTTAATAAATGATGCAGGGATGATAGTAAATTATAACCTATACACCTCATGTTTTAATGGAACATGCAGGTGGACATACCATCTGTAAAATAATTTGAGTAATCCCCCAATTTGTCTGTCAGTGGTAGAATGTCATTTTGACTCAGTACAGGTTTTGTCCCTCACTTCAGAAAAGGTGAAACTTCTCAAGCAAGCAAGAACGAAGAAAAATCTCGAAAACATGATCTGTGAGGAACAGCTGAGCAGGGGGGCTTAGTTCGCCTGAAGAAGAGTTGACTAAGAAGAGGTGTTAGAATATGATGTTTTCAAACAGGCTTTTGCAGAAAGGTAGAGCACCACTTGTTCATCCAAATACAGTGTGTGTGAACAGAAATGATGGAATTATTCTTTAGCATGATTCTGTCTAGGTTTGGAGAAAGCCCCTTTTAAAGTTTAAGACATTAAGTATTACACCAGCTTGCTTGGGGACATTTTGGAACCTCCATTGATAAGGATCTGTGAGAATGCATTAGATGAACACCTGCCCAGTGATTATGTAAGTGTACTTAGCTCTTGCTTGGGGCTGGGAGGTGGAATGGATGACTTCTTAATGTCCCTTCCAGCCTGATCCTGTTATCCATTGTCTTCAGACTTTTCATCTGAGCCATAGGGCTGGAAATGCTTTTAGAATGGAAGCTGAATAGCATCTAACAATGAGGTCTGAGAGTATAGAGTCCAAGTAGGTTTACAAAAATCATCACATAGTGTAAGACTGCACACAACAGCAGAACTTGCCAGGTCTGTGTTAATAAACTGTGCGTTAAGAGAACCTAATCGGGGCACTGTGCCTCTTGTGCAGCTGGCATACAAATGTACACAACAGCTCAACTCCTTGCTGAGTACTTCATGTCCTGTTTAAGATAAGTAGCCAATAACTGGAAGCAAAACAGATATGAAGATCAGCATAATGAAAAGCAAAAAAATTGAGGAAAAGATGTGAAAAATATTGATATATTCATTTCTGAAAAAAATTTTGTGCATGAGAGGACATGTGAGATAGCAGATTTGAAAATATAAATAGCAAAGCTTGTTTCTTTGGTTTATTATTTGCATTTTTTTTTTAAAGGAGAGCTGAAAAAGGGCTAGGGTTTTACCTAATTTTAATAGACAGATTAATGTACTTATTTAATATAATTTTGACCCTTTGACTATAATTTCCAGTTTGGTTGGCCCTCTGTTCAACCTCCATTTCTTGATCAGTAATAGAAGCAAAAGGAAGAAACAGGCTCCGAAATGAAATGTGGAATACTGAAAAGGTCAAAGTGGTGCCACCCTGACGTGTCACCAAATATATCGCATATCAAAATCTGCTCTCATTTTAGTGACAAAGACCCTCTCTGGGACAAAGCAGAACTGGAAATTAAATATTTTACATGACAACGATTGGAAGGAGATTATTCCAAATCATTCTTCCATGCATTGTTTGAAGACAATGATTAAATTTATAGAATTTTCTACTCCCATTAAAAAGTTAATGATACCACTGTAATCATTTTGACATCATGATCAAATCATTTTGGTACATTGACCAAAGAAATGAATTAATACTAATTGCTTAAGAGTTAAAGCATTAAACTGAAACTTGACTCACTGATACAAACTCAAATGAGGAAAAAAAAAGGAAGTGCATTTTACCAAGTCTTCATTAAACTGTCGTGCTAAATATTAGTCTTCTATTTACTTTCTGTTCATGATCTTTGACCAAATAAATGTTGGAAAGTTTCTGATCCAACTTTCTTTTAATGGTTTATTTTGCCCGTTATTAGAAATGAGTTTACCATTAGAGAGAAAATCATGGGATACTTTTCCTTTTTTTTTTTTCCCCAAAATACAAAAGCATTTGCTTCAAATCTCTTTGAGTTCAGCATACTTGCTCAGTGTGATGTTTGTGCTGGAAAATGTAACGAATCTACAAACAATATATGAAATGTTACATGACAGATTTTATTCACCACAATTGGTCGACTGCTGATAGGTACTGGCAGTGAAACACTTACTTATTAAACTCTTAGAAGAGAAGGTAAAAATTATAAGGGCAGGTAGCAAGAGCTGATCATTACTGCTTGCTCCTTTTTGCTTGTAAGTTGATTCTGCATGTCTTGACAAAGGTGTAAAGAAGACAGTAAAAGGCATTTAATCAAAGAGCATTTTTTATCTTTGACTCATCCAAATAACAGCTTCATAGCAGCATTATTCCAGAGGAGAATGATACACTTAATATCAGGATGTGACCTTGAATACATGTTTTTTAGGAACAAGGTTCTGCAGTTTCACCTACTCCTTTTATACTGGCAAATTGCAGTTAACAGCATTTTTCCAAGGAGGGACTACAGTTACTTTATGATCTTTCATAATATTGTATTATTACAGTGACAATGAAAACTATATATTAACGATAATGAATGCATGAGCTGAATGAATGCTACAATAGCTTTGTCTGTTTCAGACTTCAACACAGGTAGCTGTATTTTGTTTACAGAGGGAATGGTCTGTGACATTTCTTTGACATGGTTCTTAAACCATGTTTGTCTCTTGTCAGTTTATTCAGGGTATTTACAGTTGTGCATTGTACCTCTCCTTTTATCCAAATTATTGGATTACTTCTTTGCAGAAAAGTCACAGAATAGTTAGGGTTAGAAGTGATTCTGAGGATCATCTAGTCCAACTCCCTTCCAAGGCAGGGTCACCTAGAGCAGGTTACAGAGGAATATGTCCAGGTGGGTTTTGAATGTCTCCAGAGAGGCAGAATTACCTTTCACAATTTTTGGACTTCAAATTGTCAGTGGGGAAAGTGGAAGTCTACTGGGAAATGGAGAGGGAGCTTTGAGCGGGAAAATAAAACTTAAGGGGTGTGCCATTTCCTTTCCACTTAGACTTTGATAATTTAGAAATAAGATGGGTTGCTGTTAAGATTAGTTCACATTTCCTGCAGTAATCTCTGCACACATTTGATATAAAGCTAAAGCTTTTTGTATTTTGTTAAGTAAGATGAATGGACTTCTCCCACACCCCCAAGATAATGTTTAATAGAAGATTAAAAAATCTTGCAACATGAAGATGAAAGAAATACAATACATGAAATGTAACCTTTTCCCCAGAGATATTTCTGCTTTAAAGTCTGTTTTCAGGCATAACAAATTAATTTTCACAACTAATAATATTCTAACATACCCTTGCTAAGGGTAAACAGTTTAATTCAATTTAAAGTTTTATTTTCATATTTATGCAGATAAAATTCTATTGATAGCACTGTATTTCAAGCTGCAAGCTGTAATTAATAATAACACTATATAATTGGCTACAGGCGCTTCAAAGTAAAGCTGAAAAATTACAAAATCAGATGGTAGGTGTATTAATATTGCAAAAGCTTGAAAATTACTCCAGCCGTTTTTAATATTTGTACTAATTAGTACCTGATGAAAAACAGTATAATTTATGGGGATTTAAAATGAAAGACTATTTTAATTTCTCTCAGTGGTGTTAATCAATGTGATATTCTTTAGCTATAATTATTTTTTTCCCCTATAGTTTTAGGGAGATATCTCGGAGCAGTAAACATACTTTCTGTGTGTGCTCTCTGACCCTCCGGTAATTGTAGGAAGAGAGTCTTTAATACTCTTGAGGTGTTTCTTTTTCAGTCAATTAGATAAGGCACTTTTAAAATGTCCTATAGGAAGCTCACTAGCTGTAGTACTATAAGTACTACAGAAGTCTCTGTTGTAAGACTTCTTTCTTCCTTTTGCTTCATGTGAACACCAGATGTTTACATTGGTTGTGAACACAAATTCAAAGAATAATAAAGATGTCCAGGAAAGTTTATTTCATCACTGCTTTTAGTGCTATGATGTGTTTGTAGCTATTTCAAACCTCTTAACTTAGTCATGATATCTAGTTCAATTTTTTAAAATGTACAAATACAAACAAAATTATAAATGTGATCATGCTAATTTTAAGCAAACAGTCTTATTAGATTAAAAATTAGATTCCACAAAAATATTTTTGTTGAAATGTGTGTGATGCCCATAATGAACATACTTTATCGTGAAGAAAGCTGTTCTTTCAAATGAGGAACATCTTCCTCTTTGCACATTTAAAAGTCTTAGTGTCTAAATTAAATCAGTAGTTTTAGGAAAGCCATTTCAAATAAGATCTAAGGTGTGCTTTTTAATATTAGATTTGAAAACGCATTTTAAAAGTACTAAGGGATAATGGTATTTATTTGAGGTTTAAATCATTAGGTAAAATATTTCTAAAAGGAAAGACCAAATTCAGAAATCATTGCTTAAACTGTAGTCTATATTATGCTTAAGACATCTATGATTATAAAGGATCTTTTCTGGCCATATAAACTGTTATTAAATTTCTGAAATAAAAAGGTAGATAAATATATAGATTCGAAGGGGTCATCTGATCACTGAGATGACAGAAATAAAATTTCTCAAGTGTTGCTCGTCTGTGTATTGGTATGTATTACCATTGAGCCTGTAGCTCCTCATAGACTTTGTGGCTTTTTTTGCTAGGAGTACCAGAGCAAACAATTCACACATAATTAAAAACTCACGTGAAAGCAACATTAGGAAATGCCTAAATAAAAATGTAGTCATTCTAGTTGTTTATGACCAAATTTCGCACAGTCCCATTAACAGGAAGGGGATTTTAACTCAGTTAATACCAATGGATTTTCTTGTGTTAAAGAAAAGTATTTGTAAAGTGGATACTGGAAAGGTAATTATCAAAGACACACAATAGGATTTGTGATCTGAACAAAGCTACCCATACTTTGTTTTCGTATTACGATGTTTTTGTGGTGAAAGAAAGAGGGGGACTATCAGGAAAAAAATAGACAGCTTATCTTCCATGGTGATTGTGCTTAACTTTTTAAAAATAAATTTCAAAAATCTCTTAATAAAAAAGTCCCAGAAGCTTTACAGATTTTGCCATAAGTGAGATTTCTCCCCCCTTTATCAAGAACTGAGTTCCTGTCCTCTTTTTTTTTTTTACATCAACTTCTGTTATTGTCCCTTCTGCAGCCAAGCACCTTCTGTATTGCAGTGGTGCGAATGAATCAGAGATCAAACAGGCTGACTATGGCATAGCCTTGGTCAGAGCCTGTGTGGGTGAACTTTGCCAACACTTAATCGTTCTGCTTTCCTGGCACGCAGACTTTTGTAAGGAAAGCCTGTATTTGAGGGCACCATCTGAGTAAAACTGACAGGAAGGACCATGGTGACATGGACTTGGGCTGTATTTACATGATTCTTTTGTTAACATGTCAAAGGGTTCACAGCATTTAAATTACAGTCTTGGTTATTCTCCTGTCAGGAAGAACTGTTTCTGATGTCACAGAACATTCTGAGTTGAAAGGGACCCACAGGGATCATAAAATCCATTTCTTAGGTGAATGGCCCATGCAGGGATTGAACCTTCACAACTTTGGTGTTATTAGCATCATGTTCTCACCAGCTGAGCCAGTCTCAGGGTCTTCTGTGATCTAGAATCAGTCTCATTCATGTTAAGAAGATACCCCTGATAAAGAAAAATTGTTGAGGCTCTTGAGTTTTCTGAGAAAATTTCTTTTGTCTCTCTGTATGTTTTTTTTCTGGTCTTGAAATGGTTTTTATTAGTTTTAAATATTTAGCCTTTTTGGAAGGCTTTGCTTTCTACCTGGAGAACTGTAAGTTTTAAAAATTGTGTGAGCTATGCCTCATGACTGACATTAGCAATATACTCTTACTATCAGCTCTTTTGTGATCTGTGGCTGCCGTTAGAACAATGAAGCACTGGAACCGTCAGACTGAGCCAGACACTGCAAGTCAATATCTTGTCTACAGTGGTGGCCTCAATACATGGAACAGAAAGACACCAAAATCTTACTTAGTCACTGGCAGAAATACTTATCCAAGGAGTATTCTGTAACCCCAGGTACTTAGTGGTTGATACTTAGATTTCCTGAAGCATGAAAATACATGTCCATTATAATTCCTTTCTGTTACCATTTTAACCTCACTTGTTAAGTATTCTCTTTTTTGGATGCTACAAATGGTATGCAGGAGAATCCAGTTAACTTCCTTCATAATGTGCCTTCTTACACTCTGGGTTATAAGATGTGAAGTAATTGCAGTCTAATGTTTTCTGTTGTCACTTCCTGGATCCTTAATTTCATTTATATCTCTGTTAAGATGTGTAGCCATGACTGAACACTCCAAGTAAAGCTTTACTTTTGTTTTATATAGTGTCATTGTAATTTCATTTTTATTCTCAGCCCCAATCTTTATGCATCCTGACAAATTGTATGCTTTTTCTGTTGGCTGCTGGATATCAAGCAAATTATTTCAAAAGCAATCCGTTCTGACACTCAAAGTTTATTAACAAATGGCAACAGCTGATTTAGAACCCAATGATGTGTGTGAACGATTCCAGGTATTTCTGCCAGCCTGTTCTCCACTGTATTTGTCAATAGCCAAGGTTTTTCTGTTACATACTTGTTTATCTATCTTTGTAAATACTTTGTCTCCTCTCTCTGCTCTTGTTTATTTCAAATAATTTTATATAGTTTTCAAAATTTCCAATATTTCTATTTAATACACTCCCTCTCCTTTTGAAGTGAATTGTGCTATACAGATCAAACCCTAGTGGCATTTCTAGAGCACATTTATTAGCCTTTTCCAGTGCTGAGTTTTGGCTGTTTCTATCTATTCCTTCTACTCGTTATTTTTGATCCTCAGGAGTCCCTTCCATTTCCCCACTCCCCAAGTTCTAACTGTTCATCCAAAAGTCATCTAAAAGCTGTATTATGAATGTTAATAATCTTTATCCAAATATGATGCATCAGTTTTGGTAGTAAGTACCATTGCATGCTATCTCAGTACTAAGAGCAGAATGCAGAGATATTTGAATTTTCCTTATACATGTATCTTGTACAACTGTCTGCCTCTCTCCTGAATGCATTTATTCTTCAAGGTGCTTTAAACTATGTAGGATCATATCTGCTGCTGAGCCTTTGATACTGGGAGTTTGAGGGTGAAGGTTGGTAACTTTGCTAAGTTGAACTTTTGTGATTGTCCAGCTGCACATGAAGCCCTGACTCAGTCACATAGCCCATGGTCTAGATTAGCCCTAAGTGAAACTTGGAATTTCCCTTTCTTCAGAACTCTTGACAACAGAGAGTTTATGAATTGAGACAGAGGGAAATTGCATTATGATTTTTATACAAACTTCTATATTACAGCTGAAGTATATTTTGTTCAGATTTCACTATAATTTTAGTTTTGAAACCCATAAAATGAAACAGAAAATAAATATTTCATCTGATAGCTTTGCAATTATGCCTTCTGATATTAAGAAGGAAAAAAGAACAAGTGCAACTGAAACTTCTGAGACTTCGTTTTCAAGATTTTTCAACATTTTTGTCTGAACGGTAATATCTATAAAAAAAAATCATAAACATCAATGCTACCCAATAATTATCTTTCCTTCCTTCCATAGGCTAAATGTTGTTAATAAATGGTGTATGTGCATGATATACAGTCTACTTTCCTGGCCAGTCCTATGGATATCTGGGAAACTATTAAAGAAGACAGTGCTGCTGCTCTTTTTTTTTTTTTTTCCCTCTCTGAAGAGAAAGCAAAATGAGAAAACAGCTATTTATCATTCTATGTGTATGTAATAGGTATGTGACTTTATGCCCATTGTTATTTACTGTACTGTGATATCTCTATCTCGGTAGTTGAGTAGATGATAGTAGGAGATGCTCGCTATTTTTCTTCCTTTATGTTATGGTAAATTTCAACATGTTCTGGGCTTTACCAGTGGGATTTTCACTTCTCATTTTATTTCTTTATGACTTTCCCTACTTGTTCTACTGTTTGTTTTGTCACTGGCTGCTATTTTTAATATGCCATGCTGATACAAAATTCTTGAGCTTTGCTCTTCTGAATGATGTAGGAGGGTTGACTGAGTTGAATATTACAATGCTGACAGTATTCTTGCAAGATTAAATGCAAAGAATGTCTGATTGTAAATGTCAAAGAGATATTCTTGTCTTCATTTTACTTATTTTCTTTCTGTCGTTGAAGAGCAGGGGCCCATATTGAGCCCTGAGTCACACTAAGCACGTTTGCTATTAAACATGTAGTGGGGTAGCTTAGCAGTAACAGCTCTCTCTTGGATGTTTGCACCGGGGTAACCCTTCAGATACAAGTCATTCCCTCACTTCTATTAGCTAATGAACTTTCTACAGAGTTTAATAGAATTCTGTTCAAAGAATAGTATTTCAGAGAATTGCTCTTATTTGTTTCAGAAAAAAACAGGCATATGTGCATGCCTCACTAATATTTGGAAAGACTCGTGCATTGATTTATTCTTTTCTCTTATAAATGCATGATTTTTATGCAAATTGCAAGCTGTGATACCACCACTTTAAACTGGGATGGCAGAAATATGCATATTGTGAAAACTCACAACTCGTGAAAAACGATAATATTTTTTTCTCTTGCCAGAAAACAAAGTGTTACTTAGGTCCTCTCAAGGACAGAGTTTTGTATGATGAAAACAGAGTTGTTTATTCCTCTACTTTCTTAAACACATAATGATTAGAGACTTTTCATCAGTTTCTAGAAGAAACTGAAAGAGAACTAATTGTTTAAAATGCTGACATTCTAACAAAAAATGCCAGTCTGTCTTTAATATTCATAAAAGCAGGATATTTTGACTGGACAATTAATCAAGAGAATGAGTTACAAAACAATACCCTGAAGCAGCGGAGGTGTCATGCAGATAAATCCCTGTGTTGCTGTGTCTGTATGCTTCCCAAAATTTTCCTGCCACATCCATATGAAGCATACTCTACAGTAGCATACAGGAATGCAGATTGCCCTTCTGATGCCTCATAAGTCATCTTCTCCTTGGGATGCTTGCTGAAGTGCTGTGATTGGGTTGTGATAGAGAGAGGAAAAAAATTTCAACCCCCTTGCAAACCCAAGAACAAGGGGTTTGTAAATTTCAAAACTGAGGACCGAGTCCATTGAAATGCATGCATCTGTGGAATTTGTAGATGTTAGGGGAGGGATGGAGGGCTAAGAAAAACAAAAAATATCTCAACACTTTGATTCCTACAAACATTTATGCTAGAAGTGTTTTAAGTGGTCCATGAGAATTGTATAATGTAATTAATCCTGAGGATGTTAATGGTCTCTAAGGTAAGATCAACCACACCTGTTTACAGGAGTACCAAGTCAAGATCTATTTTCTTTTAAAAATGGGAACAAAAAGTCTGAACAAAACTTGTGGTGAAGTTCTTTATTTTTTGTAGTGATTCCTATCTTCCTTTTAACCTATTTTCCTTTATTTTTGATGGTGGATGGGTGTCTATTTATATTCTGCATGGACCCCTTCCTTTGATATAGCATGCAAATTCTGGAGCATCTTGGGACCTAAAACGATGAGAGAGAATGGTATTTTGTAGTCCCAGGAAATAAGCAACCTTCATTTTATGAAAGTTTAAGCTGAAGTTTGGTATGAATACCATGAAACCCTGCTTTCACGGCAGAATGGGAGGCTGTATAACTTATCAGAGCCTGCCCAGGTCTCTGGTGGCTTTGCAGAGTTCCCATGGATAAGGGGAATAAAGCACAAACAGGGCCCCTTTTTGCTGCTGTGTTCAGACAGGAGCCAGACAGAGGCAGTACGTCTGCATGCACTCTGCCACATGCATTGTCATACATTCTGCTGGCACATTGGATTTGCTGTGAGATGCATTACAACATTTCCTAGGGCCAGTAAATCGAGTTATATGATTGTAAGTATTTTACCTAATATGGTAGTGCACTTAGGAAAGTGCAGATAATCATTCTGGTCAATTTATATGAATTGTCATACTTCATAATTAATTCCATTATATTGTGGCATTTTATGGATTAAATAAGTTCAAAGCTTATTCAGGAGGTAGAAATATTAATAATCTTTGATTAAAATATTTTGATTAGTTAATGTTTTTGTTCGGTTTTTTTTTCACAGAATCATTAGCTTTGTAAACTATAATTCCCCTTTCACAGAAGTGAAAAGTTAGAGCCAACCTGAAGATATTCTTTCTGTTATTAAAATGCATGCAGAATATGTTTTGTGGTTTTTTATTTTTTTTTCCTCCAGTTAAGTGCAAAGAATTTGGTTTAATAATTAAAAAGTAACCTGTGGAAGGGTATTCGTGGCATAAGTTTTTACAGACTTAGTTATGAACTTTTTACTGTAGTTAATGTGCATTTCATTGTTAAATCCCTTAATTGTTTTGATATTTTAATTAATCAGATGTACATGAGTTGGCAGTGATGACTGTACAGAGGCTTTTAAAGCCATGGAGCTTTGAGGATGCTTTTTTTCCTGTGTGGACCTTGGTAGAATCTAAACTCTTGGTTGGCTGGGGGGAGGAGGATTTCAAGTGATGGCAAATGTTTAGTTGAGATGTAGAATGACTTTTCAAAGAGAGAGCAGTGGTAATAGCCAGTTTTTCACAATCATTTCCATGTTATTGTAAGTTTCATTAACCAAGGTCAGTTTAATTGGGATTGTCTTATCTTTCCTTGTCTTTCTGTGATAAACAATTTTAAAGGAGACAGCTTTTTGGAAGAGGACATTTGGATGTGTTCAGGGAATGTGTTAGTGATGGAAGAGCATCAGTTCCCATATGTACACTTGCCACAGGCACTGAAAGCTTGTGATAAGCCCCTCTGGGCTACCTACACATCAGGTGCCTCTCAGAAGGAATGGTGAAAGGCATTCAAGGACTTCTGTGCTGGCTAGAGAATCACTTTCTTTTTCCTTCTAAATAACTCCTTCTGCTCATTTGTTATTTCAGCTGTTATACAGGCATATAATACCTTGTGTAAGAAAAAGGTTATGTACAGGCTTAAATGGTAGAATACATAGTGTTCAAATGCTTTTACCCCCCAGTCCAATTATATAGTTTACACAGAAGAAAACAGGGCAAACTGAAAGTGAAAGAAGAGAAAGAAAGAACATAAACAAAGAGAAAAAAATGCTTAGTAGATATCGTCTGTTATCTGTTATCAGCTTGGAGTTTACATTATGTTCAGTCTAATAAAGTGCTTAACAAAATACAGTTATGTTTTGTTAGGAAGTGATATTCTAGGCAGTGTAATATATTGCTGAACAGGGAAGTAAGCCCTTGGATTCTGTCCAGTTTGGTTAACTTATGCACAGGAAGAGAAGGAAAACAAAGCAAGATACAAGAGTGGACCTGAGCAGTTTATAAAAAGGACTGTTCAATGCATTTGCTTGAGACAGAGTGGAATCAGACTCAGAAACCCAGATGATCCTTTTGCACACTGCCTTGGTCCTAGGATTTGCTCAGGCTCAGGAACAGAACAGTTGTGCAGGCTCAAAGCTTGAAAGTTGAGTTTGTGTTCCCTCTGTCCCCTTAAATCATCCTTTCTTGCTCAAGCAATTTATCACTTCTTTAGGAAGATATTTTGATTGGTGATTGTCTAATTTTATTCCGTTTTAAATGGATTTATTCAAAGGAAACGCAAGTCTTGAGTAAATGTTTCTTTACACGGTGCACAAAATCTATATGCTCTACCTCACTTTGTCTTAAATAACAGAAATGAAATACATCCTCAAATTTTTTTTACTCCAATTTTGAGATATGGTTTTCCAATCCAGTTTAAAAAGTGCACCTTTTAGCTTAGAGAGTGTGTTTCGTACTGAATCACAGTTTCAATTAGAAAAGTTTGCTCTTGAAACAGTTGTAGCTTTATGGACTATCAGGCATATTAGATGCGACTGCTTTTTTTGAATTCTGGTTAATTAATTTAAAAACCCCATAAAACAATAAAAAAGGTTAATGCAATACCAAACATTCACCTGTGCAACTGAGCTCAAATATTAGTTTGTGCAAGAGCTACTTTGCTATCTCCAAAGGAGAGGAATCCCACTATTACGAGATCTTCAGGACTCACCATTTAGCAGACTGTGCCATGTGCAGTTGACAGCATGGTGAGAGAGTTTACACAGTGCTGTTGCTTTTGCTTACCCAACATTTTTAATTCTTTGCTTCTAAAATCAGTGAATTTCTCACTATTCTAATTCATTCCTTTCCATACATGTGAATAAATAGATTTTAGACAATTAAGCAATTGAAATAAGACTGAGACCACTAAAATACAACACGATGAGACACCAAGATTAGCCTCAGCCCTTCTCCAATTAATTTGCTCTATCAACATTTTATTCTTACTGGACTCACTTCTAACCAGATAGAAAAATAAAGCAATCATTCTATCACAGAGGCAGTGGGAGGGGATGGAGGGCAAGAACCTGTGATTTTTGCATTAAAGTAATCCTAATACCACCGAATCTGTAGGAATAAGATAATGGATATAACAAGGCTAAAATGGTGTGTATTAATCTTATCTTTTGCATTTACTATAAGTTCATTATAAAACGTAATGTTAGATTTAATCTTGATTATTGATCAATATTATGCATCAAGAGGAACAAAATTATTGAAGTAAAACAATGTTTGGAAGGCAGAAACAATCCTGGTATTTGTGCATTTCAGACTTATGAAAAGAAAGGAAGTAAAGGTATCTTGTGGACTTGCACTATTTTAATACATTAACATAGTGGCATTTAGTACATCAAACAAGAAAATAGTTTTGATTTCATTTTAGATGTTTAGATTTAGGTTTTCCTGTACTGTTTTCCAATAACTGAGTGGTTCCTGCTTTTTCAGGTTTTGTTATTGATTGTGTTGAGTTGCAAAACTTAGGGTGTGTATATATGCATAATTGTGGTGGCAGTGGGGAGTAGATTGAGTGGTCCTTGTATAAAAGTAGGGACAGAGATCAAAGTCTCAAAGCTGATGGCAGAGTACTAGGTGAAATGAAAGCATTACAGATGCTATATGCTACCACAGGATCTTTGTGTGGGGGGGAAAAAAGCTTTAACTTCTCATAACTTGCTCATGACAGCCTTTCAGATAAAGAAAGGGGGGAAAGGGAAAACAAGAGATGCAGTAGCTTGATGATAAAGAAGAATTAAGGATGAATAATAGATAATTAACTGTGTAGTATGACATGAGGTCAGAGCCCCAGATGGCCTTCCAGCTGTCATTTTTTCCAACTTAACTTTTAGATATCAAATTTAATTTCTTTGAGAATTCCTGCTTGAGGCTTCTGGTTGCAAGCATTCCATGTTCTCAACACTTCAAAAATCCTCAGAGAAATCTGAAACAGTGACCGTGATCAAGGGTTTGATTTACATCATTTGATGCTGTGATCATCTGTGGGGTTATTCTACCACCAGTGGATGCTGATTTTTGGAGATGTGTGAATGACCTTCCCAGGCTGACTGCAGCCAGAGCCTACTGGTTCAGGGGGGTGACTTTACCTGTAGGGTTGTATACATGCACACTCACAGAAGGTGCAAAACCTAAAAGTTATTTGGGGAAATTAGTTCAAGTGGTGCCTTTTAATTTGGAATCTCTAAGATTGAGAGCAGCAGGTGTACAGGTTTAGGCCCACAATCTCAGATATACAAATAGAAAAACAATGTACTTATTTGGCAGAAAATAAAATATGAGACTATGAACCTAAAAACTTATTTATTTTCTCATAGCATGCCTTAAAAATAGTTGCTGTTTAAAAAGGTTTCAACTATGATCAGAGTATCACATCTGTATTCAGTCTTTTGGTAATTTAGCAGCTCTTAGTTTCATCAAACAGAAGTTTTCCAGGATTACCTGTGGCAAAGGAGTTACCAAAATGTGGAAGATCATCCAACTGCAGTTGAAAGACACTTACAGCGAAGATAATTAACTAAGTCTCTGTGAGCATCAGGAAAAGGGAATGAAAAAGTGTGACAGGGGTTGTGTAAGAGCAAGAGCTTCTCTTATTTTTGTGATTAGAACAAGGGGAACTATACCTCTTGTTTATTTTTGCAGTTAAAGTAATTGAGGTCCCTGGTGCTGGGACACCTGCTTGCCTTCCTTTCTTTCTTCTTTGACCTCTTTTTCTCCCATTTCTCTCTCGATTTTGCTATCAACAGACCCCATACTTACAGGAAAAACTGATGTTTGATTCAAATGGAATGGTTTTAGACCTACACCTGTTAACAAAAAGGGATCATTGGTGTGCTGCAGAAGGAGGGAGGTGTAGTAGGATAATGACATCTTCCTCTGCATTTTCTTATTGACTTCCTAAACTCTTTAAGAGAATCAATTTCAGTGGACTGAGAAGTCCCCATTTGGGTCCAGAAACTTAAAATTTCAATCAGATAGTGCCTAACTTGATCACCCCATTAAAAGGATTGTATTTCATCCCATGTGTATTCTGTGACAATAGAAGAACTATTATAGGAAGGAAACCAGGGAGTTTTGAGCAATCCCTTATTTAATATTGTGAAATGTGGACGCCATTTCATTTAAGGGATGTGGTAGCAAATACCTGATTTTTTCTTGAAAAAGTGGTCAGTGAAATTTAATTATGATTAAATTAATTAAATTCTAATTATCTAGAATTCACAAAACATAAGAGCCTTAATGCACCTGAATGGGGTCTAATAAAAGGTCCAGAAATCTCGGGTCTCTTCTGTGGCAAAGGCATTTTGCAGAAAAAAGCCTCTAAGATTTTATATATGTAGAAACTGATTCACCAGAATTTCCTAGACCATGAGGTGTAGTTGGGCCATTTTATTTAATAGCCATTTGATCAATCCATGCTCTCTGAATTTATTTGTTTTTTGAAGGAGACTTAGCATATAAAAGGCTTTGGGATTTTCTAAGCTGCAAATATCTCTGGTTGTAAAATTAAAGAACAAAGAATTTTGATGAGCAGGGACATAATGTAGTCTTGTTAACTATGGCTTAATATGTTATGGTTGAATTGGATGAGAACTTTGATTAAAGTTTTATCTGGTTTTGGAGTATTTGAAGTAACTGTCCTGCGTGGATGCTATGGTGTCTACCAAAACCTGAAATTAGCCTTTCCCCAAGTGAGATCACCTAACTGAATCTCGTCTCTAATCAGCCTTGTGCTTTCACAAAAGATGAATGTACTCAATAAGCTTTTGGACCTCTACCTCTCTGTCAAATTTGGCAAAACTGTGAAAGAAGCTGGTAGGCCTCTTGCAATATGCCAGAAAAAGGGTACATTGATCCACACAGAATACCATAGCCTTACTGTATAGGTTTTGCTTCTTTAGGAAACAAAGAAGAAAATACCTGAAATGTACAAAGCATATTGATAATGTGGTCAGAACTCAGTCTGGGGTTTTAAATGGATGGCCGCTTATTTACCTCTGAAATTAGGGTTCTTGCAATAAATACTGTTTTTCCCCCTCTTGGTAGTTATTGGAAATCAAAAGAGGAAAAAAGTTTCTTTCCATTCTTTCCAAAATTATCTCCCTCCTTCCTTTCTCCCTCCTGCCCGATAAGACACCATCAGTGCCTACAACTTTCACTCACGGCAATATTTGCCTTCATACAGTATTTGTAACATTCAGAACTCAATGTAGCATACTGCAAAGATCATAGTAACTGTAAGTACTGTGTGTGGTAAATGTCACGATTTTAATCGCACCTAAGCCATAGGCTTCTTATTGCTCTTTTGGAGGAAGCATGTAATGAGCATCTCCCCAGGACAATACGTGATGAAGGGATTCATCAACACAGTTTACCTGCTGCTGCTCTAAGAGTGGAGTGGTTAGTGTGTAGCTTTAGGCTGTAAAAAACAAACCCTGAGAAAACGAAAAAGGAGAAATGTGTTTCTGTGATAGTGTCTCTCCTACATACACAGCAATTTAGTATCACCGCAGTTAAATAAATTGTCAGTGCTATAATGTGGTTTTTTGCCTAGGTGCTGCCTAACCGTGGCAGGATATAAATAAAGAGGCCATTGTCAAAGACTGCAGATGGAAACAAATAGTGAAGGAATTTGACTCTCTGCACTATTTTTAGCTGGTTTAAGAGTGTTTTCTTCAACCATGAACAGAAATTAGTTCTTAGTATGCAAGTCCAACACAGTCCCTCACAGTTATGACATTCGTGGGCATTTTCCACCAAGATACAGACAGCCCAAGACCTGCCTGAGGACTTGGCTGATTTGGACTAGGGCAGGTAAAAAGTCTCATTGATGTGCTAAGCAAAAGCTTCCACATCAGTTCATCCACTGTAGTTATCAATGCCCAAGATTCATTTGTTGTGGGGGTGTGCTTGAGGTGGAGTTGCAGCAGGTTCAATGTTATCTCCTTCCTCTGGCACCACAGATTAGAAAAGGAAACACTCTTTTATCTGGGTCATTTTTATAGCACCCTTTTCTAACTTTTCCTTAATTCTCCAGCACCAGGGAGTGTAATGGTTTTCCTCTGGACTGATCTTGTCTTATACAAATATTTATTGCCGGCTAAAGTGCTTAACCCTCTTTTCCTTCACATCCTTTGCCCAGGATGTGCTATCTAGTGTTCCTGTGCTAGCAGTTCATACATATAGCCTCAGCTCCTCCAAGATTCTGAGTGTTGAGCTGGAACCACCGGTGTGTTATGTTGTGTTTGCTCCTTCCTGTGATACAGCATAGGGAGAAAGAGCTGGGTCTTCTCCCTCAAGGGTGTTTCTCTCCCTGAATATATCTCCCAGTTATTTGAATAGAGAGCTGCAGATGTAAACATCTGAGAGCTCTGGATGTAAAAAAACTCCAGACCTGAACCTCAGAACAAAGATACCCTAGGAAGAAAAATTTGCTACTGTGCTGTTGAAAAAATTTTCCCTGTAAGCTCTCAAGCTCTGTCAGTGGGTTTTAGGTATTAATTCCAGATGCAAGATCGCTCTGTAAGCATTTTATATTCTGTTGCATTGTGTGAATTGCTATAATGCTTGGCTGTTATTTCTTCAGCTTACTGGTTTTTTGCAAGTGTTTGGAGACAGGCCTTAAACTTTTAGTTGTTATTGAATGAGGGCCCAAAGTGATGTTCAGTGAATCTGTTGCCAGACAGTTTGCTGTCACTGGGAATGGGCTTGAGGACCCATCCAATTCCATCTAATATCATGTTCCTGCACACTCAAGCATAGTGTCCTCTGAATGACAGAGAGATATAGCAAAGCTGTTCTTTTCTAGGCAAGCAGAGATTTTCCAGCTTTGTTAGGATTTCTCAAGAGAATTAGTCTGTTATAGGTGACTAAAGAAATACTTATGTTGGTCATATTTTCAAGTTAGCGTTTTATGAGATTTTTTATAACATTTAAATGATAGTATTACTCGTTTTCCAGAGCTCTTAATTGCATTATACATCATCTGACTGCATAGAAAAAAATATGCTGAAATCTGGGAATGGATTAAATGAATGCTTGAATTAGTCCCATAGCAAAATCTTTTGTTCTAGAAAGAAAAGAACATCTTTAATTCTTTGCACTGTAGGAGAAGAGGAAGAGATGGTTTGGATTTACATCCATTATAATTCTGCCCCAGTGACTTCAGCACATTGTGTTGTGTTAGGCACTCATGTTCAATTATGGAAATGATGCTTTAGAAGGAGCTCTTTTTAATAAAATGCATAGAAGTTATGAAGGAAACAGGCTGATGATCACTGTAAGGTGACAGATGGAGGGAGAATAAACAATTCAGAAGTAACATTGTGGTATTTTGTGGGTTACAGTTGGAATCTGGGTCGTAGACAGACTGTCTAGTATACATATTTGAATAGGCTTTGCAAGTACTTCTTGCTGTTGACTGCATTAGGATCCCAAGACAATGACAGCACTGAAGAAATTGGCCAGTCAACTTGGATATGTCTGTCTCAGTTTTTGTTGGCCAGCAAGTATATCCTGTTTTTCAGAAGCTAGTAGAAAACAGAGCTGCAGTATGAAAGTAGGTACTGCTTAGTTTAATTAAGAATAATTTTTGATGCTCAGCTGTCAGGGTGATTTTTTGCAGGCTAATTATTCTGGTAGCGTAAAGAACAAGAGACACAATGCACTCTTGTGCTGCTCCAAACTAGATACAAGCACCTCTAATAGTCACTCTCTAGAAAGCAACGTGTGATCAAAAGGGCCTTTGAGCCTTATTGAAATGAGAGGAGAAAATTGATATCTAAAAGCCTTTCTCAGGTTGTCATGATGGGATCCAAGCACGGCACTGAGTTAAAAGGCACATCCTGTAACTGCCTCTTAAAGGCAGCATGGCAAATGTTAATAATGATATCCCCTGACTTGATAACTGCAGAAGAGCAGGCATGTGACATTAATTTTTCTTCCTGCAGAGACACATAATATTATGTGCAGAATCACGTATTGCTTTCTTGGGGATCATGACCTCTTGATGACAGCAAGAATGACCTCACTCAGCACTGGAGTTTAGGATATCTGACATAATGAAATGGGCCATACTGGAAACATTTTCCCTTAAAGCTTTTGAAAATAATCTGTTCCATCTGCCTGTTGAAACTCTGATGCTCTGATATTTTCAGTAAGAACAACTCGTTTTCAATCTGCCTATCAAGAAATATTCATGAAAAATAATTGGATACACCAGTTTTGAAACATGAGTCTAAGAACTGCACCCTAATCGTGTCAGTATTCAAGCACAAGCAGAGAGAAAATTCAATGAATAAATGATTCATCATTAATTACTGCCATTTCATGGGCACTCAGAGTATTGTAAGGATGTAGAAACATTTGCCCAAAAATCATCTAATAAAAAAGAATATGTTCCTGATGATTGCATGTATATTAGGTGTAGGCCTCATCAGCAATGCAGTAGTAGCATTTATTTTTTGTGAGAAGTTTGCTACTAGCCTTTATTCAATCTAAATCTCACAGTTATTCTCTTAAGTCAATCTCTTTCGCCTCACCCAGCCTAATATGGTTTCTTCTAATGTGCTCACCTGTTCTTTCAAATTCCCTCTTGAGACATTCTGCAATTTTATGAGGAGTTCATGCCTTCAGAACCAAGGCAATGTAGCTGAATGTGCAATCTTTTTTGTGGATGTGGGAGAAGAAATGGGTTTGCAGAATTATGGGATACTAGCCTTGTGTGTCCAACATTACAAAACAGTTCATACAGTTATCTTAATAAAATAATAATTTTGGAACATCATCTGTGTCTTTGTAGAGATTAATTTATTTACCATCATATAATTAATTGAAAGATTCATGCCATTAATGAAGCTTCTGCTCTTGAAATCTCTACATTCATGTAAAGTGGTCTCAAGACCCTTCCCTGGTAGCAGGTACAAGGTTACAGAACAGAAATGGCACAAATTCCAATGTTTCACTGTCTTTAGTGGTACTGTTATTTAAAAAAATGAACAACTGCATGCACTTCAAATGTGTGCCACTCTGTAGCATTAAATTTTGTTTTTAGTGATTACAACAGACAGTGCATGTAGTGATGCCATGTGTAGCAGCTGTCTCACAATATCATTGGGAACAAATTTTCCTTTGACTGTAGAACATGAACTGCAGCTAAAGAAAATGTGGAGCTGAGTATCTGGAAAAATACAAACTGGGATGTATTTGGACACTCCTTTCTGGCAGTCAGAGTAATTGCACACCTGTTGGTGTCTTTTAATTCAAACTGAAATTGCTTTCTGGATATACTACATACAGATGATTTACAGCTTTATAATCTGTTATGGCAGTCCCTGAAACAATTCAGTAAAGGAATAGAACTGATTGGGTTATGGACTATGATGAAAAAAGTTACATTTTCTACATTTTAAATCCTAGTCTTTCTGTTTAATTATATAATTAAGATATAAAGAACAAATGAAGTCAATGTTTTAAATCTGTGTTGAGACAGCTAAACTGAACCATAAAAAAGACTATGGAAGGAGATGTCATGGTTAAAAAACTACAAGTCTTCATGAGAGCAAATTTTAAGAGCTATTAAAGACTGTTGGACTGTATAAAACTGAGGTCATATCTGCTACTACAGAAATCAGCCAAGATGCCCATCTGTCAGGCCCACTGGGATGACCACAGAACACAGTAATAACCTAAAGGCTTATCTGAGCTGCAGCTCAGTTTGTTGGTCACTGAGCCAAACTCTCCACTACTAAATTTGAAGAATATCTTTTTAACAGAGGAATCAGTATGTAGAGCATATTCATGTTTTCCCTTCTTTTGAATAACTGGGGGGTGCCATTCATCCACTGCTTGAATAAATCAGAAATGTTATAAGAGTAAGAAGTAACTACTTTTTTTTTCTGAATTAAGAAAATCTTAGATCTTTTGGTGATTATTGGTCAGTATCAGGGTAATAAATATGGACCTTACCACAAAGCCCCCTTCTCTTTTTTTTTTTTCCCCCCCCCTTAACTTCTGGATTACAGAACCCCTGGCTGATGTGATGATATTTAGACTCTGGAGGCAATCCATCTGTATGGGATGGATTTTGAGTAGGACTGTGAGAAGACACTTGAGCATCTTGCCTTTGCATCTTTATCTCTTTATTGGCTTATAAAAAATAAAGCTTCCAGCCCTTTGGTCTATTGAGAATATTTACTTTTTCACTACTTACTCAGAGGAAAAAGTGGCAACACCCCTGTGTGTAGGAAATAGTGGTGGTGGTTGTATAAGGCTTTTAGAAACTGCAGCTAATCACAGATAAATTGTGTCTGTTGTAGTTACTTCATGTTCTCCCAGGCTGCAAAGCAAAAGCCAGGGTTTCAAACTGTACTTTAAATATGGCGAAGCTTTGATAATACTAAACAGATCATCTTTCTTTGAGGTGAGAAAGGTCTGTAAATGAAAACAAAGTGCTCTTACAGTTACTGAAAATGGGAACTTGAAAGAGATAAAATTTAAATACTGGTGAAAGCCCTAATATTTGCAAGAAAATACCTTAAATTCTCTGAAGAACAGGCCATACATATGTTCTTACAGTATGTCACTTGTTGATAGGGTAACTGTTCTTTTGAAGATAGTCTCTCCAAAACCAAATTGCTAGAAGATTCAGATTAAAATGTCTTCAGGTGAAGAGGTGAACTATGTTCACTAAATACAAAATCTTTGTAAAGTGGTCTTTGTGAAAGCCTAAAATTACTTCTGTCATTTGTTAAATTCATTAGTCCTTTTTTTTTGCTTCATTTCTTAAAATATATTTGAGAAGACAAGCCCTGTGATATATTTTCATTTTATAATTTTTTTAAATTTTTGCTAAGACTATTTTAATCAAGAGGGCTATTAAAGCGGGCATATGAACAATGAACAAAGGCTACAAAGATTCTGTCTGACAGAAAAATATAGCCTGAAACCTAAGGGATTTGTTATTTCAGTTTTACTTGTTGTAGTATGTTACAGGAAGCTACAAAGATATGAATTACTGAAGAACATGAAAAGTTAGTTATAAATGGTTTCAACAAGCAAAAAAATGTGAGGCTGTCTAAGCATAAGGTTACCTGTCTCATTCAAGTGGAAGTTTTACCATTTGGAGTGCCTTCTGTTACTTCTGGCTGTAGATCTTCAAAGTGACACACAAAAATTAAACACAGACAGTGCTTTTAAGTTTCCTGAAGCAAAACCAACTGATAATCTGTTTCAAGAATATCTTCTCTTCAAAATGGGACCTTTAAATATTTTCTGAAGTATTGTGAATTTTTTATATGTTTCATGACCATAGGTAGGGCTGCCTCCCTTCTGGAATGTTTTAGTCTTTCTAAGTGGTAGAAATTTACCTGTGAGAGAGCTATTTTTTACATTTCCAGAATGCAGGTACTTCAGGGGTGGAACCTGCCATGTTTTAAAAATTACATCATCTAAAGCAATGATTTAGTAAGAAACAATAACCTATACTCTTGGGATGGGAAACCAATTCCTGAAGCAATGGGAGAGGCATTTTAGTAAAATTTGGCCAAACTACTTGTTAAATAGGTAACCTAATAGCATATATTCAAACATATATCAAAAGTATAAAATAAAAGCTACCTGTTGAAAGAGGATAGACTGTGTTATTTCTGAGGCTGAGAGAGAATTTTAATTAAAAAAAAAAAAAGAATAGGAGGAAGTTTTTGTTTTTAAAGGTCTAAGGTAAAAGAGCACTCTGACCTTTTAGGCATACAGCTACTGCAGTTAATACCATTTAGATGGCAGTGAACTGGCAGCAGAGTGATAGATCTATTAAAAGCTGAGACAGGAAAGAAGGACAAAATGTTTCTTTTTCCTTAATATGTGGTTATTTTTAAAATTTTGTTACTTTGGCTTAACTGTGTTAATAGTATTAAAAAAGTTGCCAAAAAGCTGAAAAGAACTTGCAGCAGTGAAATAAGAAATGAGTTGCTGTGGGTATCGAGAATGTCTGTATCAGATAAAAGCATTTTTTACATTGCAAAAAGAGGAAAAGATGCCTTAGAAAATATGAATAGTAAACAGGTCTGTTTCCCAAGGGACATACTTTGTCTGTTCCAACCATGCCCGTGGTCATCCTGATGTTTAGAGAGTACTTGAAAGCGGCAGGAAGAGCAGTAGACCCATCTGACAGTAGACAAAGTTCTGTCTGTGTTTATATCCCTTTTCTCTATACTCAGATCACAGGCATATTAACAGAAAGGTCTTCAGCACATCTTTCTGAAGCAGACCTGATATCTGGAAGTGCTAGAACTTGCCTTGCTGTAGATAAAAGCCATTGTTGTGTGATAGAGAAACCCAGCATTCATTTCACTACTGGTAAGGGGCTGCTCTGGTTGCACTGAACAGTGAAAACTGCTGTTTTCATTTGACAGACTGTGTATTTATTCCCATGGGCTGTCTTGTCCTGTTATTCTCACTGCCTGTCCTTCCTCTTTGCTCTTTCTCTTCCCTCATTGTCCTCCTTCCCTACTCTTTAGCTTTCTTCTAACTTTTCTTTTTCCTCCTAACTAGCATACCAAAGGCAGTTGATATGCCACTAGCTCTTTTGTATGGCGTATAATTTGTCCATGTTTTTGTTTTGCCCTTTTTTTTTTTGGCTCAGGGGTTGACAAGGCAGATAGTTTCTCCAAAGTATACAGTAACATCATACAATCCTGTACATGTTACCAAAATGTAAATAATCACTTGGATACTAATTCCTCTATTTCTTGACTAGAGGTCAGAAAGCTGTGGTCATTGTGAATGCACAAGACATCTGTCTGGGTACTGATACTGTTGGTATACAATGTATTCTAAATGCCAAAATTAAATAAGAAATTAAATAAGACCTATAATAGAAAACAATACAAAAACAGGATGACAGTGACAAAATTATAGTGGTAGTCTGGTTTTTTTGTCTCACTGGTGTTCCTGTCAGGAGAATGTAGGGTGTTGTAGTTTAACCCCACCTGCAGTTGAGCCCTACGCAACTCCTTGCTTACTCTCCCACCCTGCAGCAGGATGGGGGAGAGAACTGGAGGAATAAAAGTGAAAAAACTCATGGGTTGAGATAAAAACAGTTTAATAGGTAAAGCAAAAGCTATGCACACAAGCAGAACAAAACAGTGAATTAATTCACCACTTCTTATGGGTGGGCAGGTGTTCAGCCATACCCGGGAAAGCAGGGCACCATCGAATGTAACACTGACTTGGGAAGCTAAATGTCATCAGTCCAAACATCCTTCATTTTCTTCTTCTTGACCCAGCTCTAAATGCTAGGAGTGACTCCATATGGTAGGGAATGTCTTTTGGGTAAATTGGGGTCAGCTTCCTGCCTGTGTTTCCTCCCATGCCCTTATGCATCCCCAGGCTACTCTCTGGTGAGCTGGGCTGAGAAGCAGAAAAGGTCTTGACTCTCTGTAAGCACTGCTCAGGAATAACAAAAGCATCCCTCTGTTATCAATACTGTTCTCAGCACAAATCCAGAACATAGTCTCACACTATGGAAAAAACCCTTATATCCTAGTCAGAACCAGCACATGGGGTAAGAAATGAAGCTGCTTATATATATATAGTGAGGGAAACTATCTCAAGCATTTTTAAGTGTAAGTTATGTGGCATGTGCAGTAGAATGGGTAGGCAGGCAGCATGGTGTTCACCTGTCCTAATTTAAGGTTTCAAATACCGTGTATTTGTGATGGTGTTTGTTAGCATGACCTGCCTCACATTCAGCTTAGAAAGATGAAGGCAGCTTCAGAAATCAATTTATTTGGCTTATCTTAAGTATTTGAAAGGGGATGAGATTAGCACCACTCTGGTAGGGGCTAGTTTCTGCCCAATGATAATAAACAGAGCCTGAATGGCTACTTTGTATTCTAACTTTTAGACACTGAAATGTCAGTGATGCTGCTGTCATTTGTGATTACCTGATTTATATATACTTTTTGGAGAAGAGGCAAAATATTCAGGCCTAAGGCTAGTGGAACATTTTGACAGTTTGTTTTTGCTCCCTATACGGTCTCGTTGCGCTCATACTGCTTCACAGCACAATGAAAATAAGGGCAATGAGGTCTACATGGAACAATCACATGAGTGCCTCTTGGCACTAACAGATGTTCAGTAGTGATTCTGATTTTGATTTGCTTAGGATGCACGCTCCTGCTTTCTACAGCTGTCTGCCCAACCCTACTGCTGTACAGCAGAGTACCCATAATAAAGGTAAATAGAAAGGGTTGTGTCTCTGGGTCTTAGTAACCTCTAGTTACAATGGTGCCACATCAATACATTTCTGATAAATATGCATTGTATTTCTGTTTTATCCCTGTAGTGGTGGAACCATAGCACAGACACGTTATCTGGCAGAGAAGAAGGGTGGTCTAATGCAGTGATCTCCAAAGTGGGGTTTGCACACCACAGAGGGTGTGCAAACCAACCTGTTGGGGAGAAAAAAGATTGTTTTTTTAGTATTAATAAGATAAAAAAAATAAACCCCAAACACTAAATGTATCAGTAGTGTTATATTTTAACTTACCCTTCTAAAATTTTTGTTTCTGAGTATTTTTATAATAATAATACAATATTGTTAGTAATAATAGATTATATATATACACACACAGCACAAATGTACATGTACAGTACTACATGTATATAGTCTATAAGTAAATACATATCGGGGTGTGCACTTGAAAATTTTTTACTGATAAACGTGCATGATCAAAACATCTTGGAGACTACTGGTGCAGTGGATATGAAAATATTTAAAAATTGACAGCAAGATTTGCTAGAGAACTTCTGTCAGAGCACTTCGTGGTGTTTTTGATGGTTTAATGAAACTAAAGTCTTCTGTTCTGCTGATCTCATCAGATGCAGAAATTGTGTCCTGTTTATTTGAGGCAAACACTACCTTGAGCAATGTATTCTCAAGGTGATAGACATGTCACCACTTAGTGGAAAACACAGTATGGCCTCTAGCGGACTCTACAGAGAGCAGAAGGAGGCACATCAAAGAAAGAGTTTTAAAATATTTTTAAAGTGTGAATCATGAAGAAGCAGACCTTGCTAAGGAGTCCCTGTTACGAGGTTTTGAAAGTAAGTCATCTTATTGGTAGGGTTACCTATGGGACAGACAAAATCGATTGGGAGGCTACCTATCCCTCTGTCATTTCAGACAGGCGGGCTTGCATCCAGATGATGTAAATGGTTTTTGTCTTCTTCTTTGTGGATTTAAGCTGAGGATAAAACCTGATGTTTCATCATTTTTATCACATTATGGGTTATCATAAATTATTTGTGTTTAAAATTTGGGAGCTAGGATCATGCTGGGATCAAATAGGCTAGCAAAGGATAGGAAGTGGTGTGTGTAGTTCTTACCAATTGTCAGAAGTTGTCAAGAAAGATCAGTGAAGCATCCTGGAGAAAGAATAAGAAGGGTATACACAGTGGTTCTGTACATTGTGGTAAGTTGTCACTGAGCTGTTTGTGAGTTTGCCTGTGTAGGAGGAGTTGTTCTCTTTAGCCAGCAGCAGAGCCTATCAGTCTCAGTTTCCTACCAGGACAACTGTCAACCATGTTGCATAACTTTCCAGTCTCCTAGTGTAGGAAGAGACTGAACTTCTTGTAACAAAGGAGAATGTACCTTCATACTGGTTTTTCCAGTGTAATCATTACATTTTTAAAGCAGTTTGGGATCTTTGAATGGGGTTTGCAGGACTGATTTTCAGTATGAGAACTTGAATTTTCAAATGAAGCCTTTAATATGGATAGAACTTAACGTATCTGAAAATCCTCAGAGATCTGAAATTCTCAGAGTTTCTTTATGTGTCAGTCATTAGTTTTGTTTATTGCCTTAGAGTTTATTTTTTGAAGAATAGTTATGAAAGGACTGCTTTCCTCATGTGGGGCAGTGTCTGCGTTTTATCAATAATCTACTGTTAAAAGGTAGAGGATGTTGATGTGGCTCAGGAGTCATTTTCTTAGAATGATAGACATTACTTTTGGGGTTGTACTTGGAAACTGAAAACACCTGACAACCTTTCCTTAGGTTACTTCTGCAAATTTCCCAGCTCTGTCTTCAGATCCGTCCAAATTTCTTAATTGCGCTTTTCAAGATTTGAATTATAAAATTCCACCCGGGAGAGTTGTGAGCTTTCCAGCAAGAGTCTCCATTTTTGTAATTTCATCATTTGCGAGATGTCACTTGAGGTAAATGCACATTAACAAATTATGAGGGGACATAAATTTAGTTCATTACTTATAATACTACAGCATCAGCCTGGATATGTGCTTCTCTCCTAATTTGATGTAACTTGTCTCCAGAACATGTATGTGGGTATCTGTTGCAGAGCAGTGGAAAATAACTTTTTTTACACAAATACCAGTATATCTGATTGTAATTTTTCTGTGTTGAAGTTCCATAGAAACCCAAATGACCTGTACAGTCCAAGCTTGAACTTTTTGTATGAAACTGTGTTTTCACACTACTCTAACTACTTTGGTTTTAGTGTCATGATGGCTTGGTTTGCATTCTAATTTTTGCCTGGCACAGTTCTCTTCTTGAAGTGAGAAACACTCATTCTCCTTCTGCTTCTGTACTGGGGAGCACTGATAGCATCTGTGTGAGAATCTGTAGATAGATAACATCAAAAAAAATGGGGATCAAAGGCTGTGAAGTTAAAAAGAATCTTAAAATTTAATAAAGTACACATTGAAACAAGGGCTGACAAATTTTTTTGCTGTTCTGAATTCTGTTGGAGGGTATTCAGGACATACACTTGGTTGAAGTGTTTATGGCTTCCATTTGCCAAGTGTGCTCAGGGATCTCACATTTCATATTAACACATTTAACCCAGCTATGAAATGTTCTGTGTATAAAGAAGTGATGGAAGACATGATTAATGTAATCTGGGAAGCAAAGTGCATCCTAACTTGCCAGTTGTCTTCCCTCAGTCTGTTCTGAGCCTCTTCCAAGTCATCCAAACCCAAGAAAGATCTTCAAGATATATTTTTATGACATTTATGTGTAATCAAACTGCTGGTTTTCTTGTGTTGCTTCATAAGATTGCACTCTCATTTTTTTTTCTGTCTTAATTCTATGAGCTAGTTTTAGTTCTTTTTTACTCCTGGTAACTCCAAAAGGTTTCAATAGAAGTTAGGTTCCTCACATATAGCTCACTATATTGATGAACAGAGAATGTCCGTGTCCAAAGACTTCATAGTATATGGAAACAGGATGTGAATTATTATAAATTGTGGCTCGATAAATTATGATAATGAATATTGAGAAATATAGTCACTGTCACTGAATTTCAGTTCTTTCATTTTAGTTAAATATAGTTAGATAATCCTTTCTACTGAGATTTGCATTGATTATCAACATGATGTCGCAGAGGTTGTAGCAAAAGTATACATTGAGAAGGTCTTCCACGGGGAAGAGGGAGAAAGTTATCTGTTTTCTTACCTTATGGAGAAGTAAAAAATATGGTAAAACTTGACTGAAGCATTTCTTTTTAGAGGGAGCTTTTTTTTTTTTTCTGCAAAATTTGGATGTCTTGCTGGAGTTGAGAAATTGAAAAATATTCAGTGCCCTTTTTTCAGAAGGTATGGACTGTCAGTGACTTATTTTGAGCCTGCCCAGCAAAAATGCTGCCATTTTCTGCTCTCATTACTGAAGCCTCAAGATGACCTGAATCACAAGGGTCTTGCAGTGGAGATCCATAAGGAAACTCTAGTTAAGATTGATTTTTATGCTGCATTATAAGACAAAAATTGATATATGGTTTTCTGCAGAAAATTTTAAAACTTTGATACTGAAAAATAATTTATTTTCACAAAGTTCAGAAGGGAAATCACAAGTAAATAAAAGAGAAAGGATTATCTTGTTTGTTCAAGTTGCAGAGGAGTTAGAAAAGTAAAGCTTGAAATCAAAATTGCTTTGCCATAGAGATTTGTCAAAGTAATACATCTGATAGTAATATCACCACATCAAGAAACAACTTAAACGACCCCAACCTATTAAATCTGTTTCTTAGAGTAGGTTGTTTTTAGGTCTTTTTTTTTCTTTTTGTATAAGAATGCATGTCTCAAAAAATACAAGGTTTTCACAGTCCAAAAGTAAATAAATACTCAGAATTTGTTTTGGAACAGTAAAAATTGGTCTGATTTTACATTGCAACTACAGCTGGTCTTTATGGAAATGAGCATGCAAAAACTAATGTGTTCTGTATTTCATGGTGTTAAATAGGATTCTGTATATCTTCTGAGTTTCTAAGTAGGAAGGTTCCAGAGATGAAGGGACTGTCTGGCCTCAGCAGTTGGTCCCCTAATTCCCTGCTGTTATTTCAGAAACCTCTGCGTTTCTGGCGTGGCTTTCTCAGCTTCTTTCTTACTCAGTGCTGTGCCTGCCATGACCTGGTGAGAGGGACAAGGTCATAGTGCAAACTTATTGTGGGCTGAACTCTGCTATTCACACAAAGCCTGAACTCCTCTGGGTGTGTAAATTACTGGAGCGATCCCACTGGTTTTTTGCAATTCAGAAAGGTGACATTGGTGGCAAATGACTTTCTAATCCTTCTCCATGCCTTTGAATCATGATTTTCTGTTCCTCACTAAAGCAATCACCTTTATTTTACCAGGAAAGAATGAAAAAATGATAATTATACATATACTCCGTGGACTTTTTCATGTTAAATCCCTGAAGAAGTGTTTCACTGAACTGTACTGGCAGGATCCTAGAGAAGATTTAAAGAATGGGCAGGAAATGGGATTGATTATATCTGGAGAAAAAATAATCCTAAACAACAGGAAGAAGATTGATGGAAATCAGTAATGGTGAAACGCAGACCTGTGGGTAATAATAGACAATTAGATATAAGTTTGTTGTGAAATATGGCAGCAAAAAGTCAAGGCCATTTAGACTTAGAGGTATCTCAGCTAAAACAGGAGGTGACAATGCCCGTTTCTGAGAGCTGCTAACACTACAGTTAGAAAAAACATTACAGTTCTGGCCACTTTGGAACTAGAAAGACACTAAAAAAATCAGGAAAGTGATGTGGATAGCCACCAAGGTGTTTAGGAACCCAACACTATTACCTTGGGAAGAAACACTAAAGACTGAAATTTGTTTTTGATTAATACAGCTGGAAAACTTGGGCTTTATTTGTGGTGGTTATGGCGGCTGTTGGTGTTGTTTCCCCACCACCAAAAATTAGCTTTATAGGTACTGAAAAAAAAGGTTGATATAACAAAATCTTTAGTTTTATCAAAATGTAAATTTTTATTTTCCTCCATTTATTGATCCTTTATACTTTAATTTTGTTAAAGTCATGTATATTATTACTACATTAACAGAAATTGCATTGATACGTGGTATTTTTATTTGTTATGTTACCATTTTTTATTTTGTGGAGTGATTTCCTATTATCAGAAAAAGGGCAGTGACTGAAAGAAAGGTGCTTAGTGATATTTAGGTATTTTGGATAGGTAATTTTGCCTCCAGCTGTGGCTCCCAAAAGACATGGGTTGCCTGTTTCTCCTGTGCCACCCCTGCAGGAGCAGAGTTGCTACCTCAGGTGCTGCTGTGCTCACAGGAGAGGAGGCATTTGCAGCCCCTAAAACAGCTCTGGATGTCCGTTTTTGTTGATTGAATTCTACGTAGAGAATTTAATAAGATAATTTGAATTTTTTCATATTTTTTTATTTAATTTCTGTTCTTAGAGAAGAGGGTGAAAAGAACCCTCTCCAAAGAGCAGAATTTGTCTCTATTTGTGATAGAAATATAACAATATTGTATAAAGATACAGAAAGTAAGAAAAGTTAAGAATGCAGCATAGAACCAAAGAAAGTTGTTTAGGATGTCTAAGAGTTGAGAAGGATTTTGATGACTGTTAGGGTAGCTTTAGAGATTGCCTATCTTCCTGGAGTATCAGCATATATATGTTAGCTGCTCAGCCATCACATGGAAGATATACTGGAATTAAATGACTGTTTTGTGTTTCACTTGATATGTCTATGATAAGCTTAGAGCATGCCAGCCAAAGCAAGCTTCAAAGGTGGATTTACTACTGCTTTAAGGTGATATGGGAGCCATAAGTAGGTCTGAAGTAGGGATGTCCCACTGCTGAGCATACACATGCTGAAAAGGAGTGTAATTTTAGAAATGCAAGGAGTATTGATCTCTCTGTACACTTGCAGGATTTGGTGTAAGAGTCCAAGCAAACTGGTTTTCTTGGTTGTTCTTGCAGTATTTGTACTTGAGATATTAAGTGCCTAAAATCTTTATATTTCAAATTAGAATGATGTAGGATAGTCTGGATCTTGTTCAAAGTGAGAGATAACATGAGGCTAGACACCTCATCCACAGTTGCCCTAGTTTTTTACCTGTGAAAAATCTGGAATATTGTTCACTGATTCTTTGACAAGCATTTCTGGGTGACTGGAAATGGACACCCTACTGCTATATCTGTAATATTCCAACGTGTTAGAAGGGAAGAGTTCGTAGCAGTGTTACCAGAAACTTAGTGATAAAGAAAGGAATTAGAGGATTTTATATGCACAGAGACAATATGACACCGTTTTTCTTTTTGTTCCAACCTACATACCATGTAAAATTGTCAATTTAAGTACATAGGTTTTATGAAAAACCCTTCAAAAAAAGCAGGATAGCATCAACAAAGAAAAATGTCCTGAGAAGTCAATGAATTACTGAGAAACAAATAGTTCTCTTTCTCTCTCTGTAACTGTTTCTCTATGTAACCTGTGTCCACTTGAAATCTCTATGTGAGTGTACCCTTGAATGTTTGATCCTCTTTTCTTTAAAGAGAATTAAGGTTGATCCTGATTTTTTTTTTATTGGTACCTTAAGAAAAGGTAGTAAATGAATATTAGCAGTATATAAACATGTCTTCTTGAAAATCTTGAGGAAAATGATTATAATAGAAGTTATGTAGACTAAAGAGCACTGAAATGTTTGCTTTAGATATAAGGAGTCATATCTGCTAAATATCTTTAACAGAAAAATATTTCTTCAGCCAACAAATCTTTCCATGGATGAGGACTGGAGAAGAGGAATAAACTATGATGAAAATAGAAAGTCTTCACCAGTTTTGCTACATGAAATGCTATTAATGCAAGGAAGAAATATTCACATTGATTTAAAAAACATTAAAAAAGGATCCAGATATATGATGACTTGTGACGAGGTGGCCAGCTGAACTGTAAAAATGCAAAGGATATTGTAACAAAACAGAATGTTGTTCTATTATAGAAGTTTTCATGTACATGACAGCAACTGGAAAAGCAGTTGTTTTGCTATGTTTATATATTTTATAATGTGCAACATGAGCTGTTTATATAATCAGACTGTACAATTGTTGTGGTTTAATCCCAGCCAAGAGCTATGCACCAATGAGCTGCTCACTCCTTTCCCAGTGGGATGTGGAACAGAATCAGGAGGTAAGAATGAGAAAACACATGGGTTGAGATAAAGACAGTTTAATAGGTAAAGCACACATAAGCTATACGAAAGACAGAATTTATTCACCGCTTCCCATGGGCAGGCAGCTGTTCAGTTCATCTCTAGAAATACAGGGTCTCATCACGTGCAATGGTTGCTTGGGAAGACATAATTCCAAATGTCCCCCTCACTTCCTTCTTCTTCCCCCAACTTTATCTGAGTTGAGCATGATGCCATATGGCATGATGCCATATCCCTTAATTCAGATGGGGTCAGCTGTGCTGGTTCTCTCCCCTCCCAACTTCTTGTGCANCATAAGCTATACGAAAGACAGAATTTATTCACCGCTTCCCATGGGTAGGCAGCTGTTCAGTTCATCTCTAGAAATGCAGGGTCTCATCACGTGCAATGGTTGCTTGGGAAGACATAATTCCAAATGTCCCCCTCACTTCCTTCTTCTTCCCCCAACTTTATCTGAGTTGAGCATGATGCCATATGGCATGATGCCATATCCCTTAATTCAGATGGGGTCAGCTGTGCTGGTTCTCTCCCCTCCCAACTTCTTGTGCACCCCCAGCCTCCCCACTGATGGGGTGAGGCCAGAAAGGGTCTTGACTCTGTGTAAGCTCTGTTCAGCAATAACAAAAGCATCTCTGNTTCATCTCTAGAAATGCAGGGTCTCATCACGTGCAATGGTTGCTTGGGAAGACATAATTCCAAATGTCCCCCTCACTTCCTTCTTCTTCCCCCAACTTTATCTGAGTTGAGCATGATGCCATATGGCATGATGCCATATCCCTTAATTCAGATGGGGTCAGCTGTGCTGGTTCTCTCCCCTCCCAACTTCTTGTGCACCCCCAGCCTCCCCACTGATGGGGTGAGGCCAGAAAGGGTCTTGACTCTGTGTAAGCTCTGTTCAGCAATAACAAAAGCATCTCTGCATTAATCAATGTTTTAATCACAAATCCAAAACAGAGCTCCATACTAGCTACTATGAAGCTCATTAACTCTATCCCAGCCAAGTCCAGCACAGCAATATCAAAAGATGAATATGATTTTACTTACAATTTTTTACAATCTGTTGTATTACTTACAATTTATTCACAATCTGTTCATATAATTTTATGTAACTACACCAGACTTAAGATCTGCAATGCAGCACACAATTATTTAAGGTGCTGGTAAGATCACTCAGCATCATCAACTCCCACTGACATCTTCTCAGCTTCAGGAAGCTTCTCAGCTTCAGGAAAAACTGTAAAATGCTATATGCCACCAGTCGGAATCACTGTGATGAGCAAGGCTAGGAAGATGTTAAGAAACATAGTTTTTTTGGAAGTGTTAACCTTACTTTTTATCTTCTTTGAATAAAACAAAAAAAAGTGTATTTGCTTAATAAATTCTCAGTTTCTATGTCTTTCCAATTTTTTGTGCTTGAGCAAATGCTCTTGGATGGAAGGCATATTTGTAGAACTTATGAAAATTCTGCATGTGTACATGTAGTAGCTCTTAGCTTGCTTGAACAGCATTTAAGCAACACTTTAGGTTCCTCAAAATGAGTAGACTTGTATTTAGGAGTTAAAATAGGAATCCAGAATTGGGAGAACTTGTCAGGAACCTTTCTTCCCAAGCCTAATTCCACTGTTTTCACTTGATGAAATGACCAAAGATGTTTCCTGCAGTGCTGACATTGTTTTGATCTGGTTAATAATCTGATATATAAAAGGTGGCTAATAATGTGGTATATAAAATGTTTATAGTAGATAACCTCAGACCCCCCAGTGTGATTGCTTAAGCTTAATTGTCAAATTCCACAGAAGTTACCATTCTGTGTTTGTGTTTGTACACATAAGCATATACACATAGCAAAGGCATTTGCAGATATTTTGACTGTGTGGATATTGCAAGAAGATTCTTCAAAAATACTAATCAGGGCTTGAAACTGGAGTTTTCATTCCAATATGATGAATTCAAAGACTTTCAAGTCAGAAAAAATACCAAGATCTGTCTTATTAATAAATTGCAAAATTGAGTAAGAATCTGGCAAGACAGTTTAGTGTTCTAGTTGTTTTTATGCTTGATGTTGCCTTTTGCACCTTGCAGTGAGTCTCTTTCAGACAAACCCTAACTCGTCTCTCATCCAGCTGCAGAAACAGGAGTGCAGACAGTGCCACAGAACTGTGATACTACCCTATGGATGTCTTGTCATATTAAATAGGAGGTAGGATGAAGAAAGGAGAATCCTGTGGACTAACTTCCATTATCTTACTTAGTGAAGGTGCAAGGCTAATCTGTTCAGGTGGCCTGTGAAGTCTTGAAAAAATCTGGTGTCTTCTGGAAGGTCTCCAGTATGAAGAGTTTAGCCTCCTAGATAGAAGCCTTACACTGGTATGTGGACTCAAACATTATGCAAGGTGTACAGTGTATAACTGAAAGGGCTATAACACAATTAATTCAGTGAATAACCTATGGAAAAACTTTTTATAAAGAATCTATGCATGATTTGGACAGAAGCAGAGATGTATTTCCCATGTAACAATATAAAATATTGAGATTGAAGTGGGCAGGATTTGTTGTGTGGGGAGCTGTTCATGTTTATAGGTAACACAAAGGATAATGAAATGGTAAAATAAAGTAAATTATAGAATGTTCAGAACAAGTTATACCAATGAACAATATTGATAAAACAGAAAAGATGTATGCACCTGAGCCACATGATTTTGAAACATTTAAATGTAGGGTAGTACAAGGAGAAAAAATATCCAGTAAGGAGCTTTGGCTAGCTGGGTTAGAAAAGCATCATTAGGTATATAAATAAAGTATTAGAATAGCAAGAAGATATTTCCTCTATATGTGCTAGTGAGACTAATATTGAAATAGTATATTCTGTTTTGAGTCCTGCAGTTAAAATAGATGGTTCAGAGAAAGAAAATGTTTAAGAGCTGGAAGGTACATCTTATGATGGGAAACATAAGGAGCTCACTGAAGAGAAGGTCAAGGGGTGTTTTGAACTAGTCTGTGTTTCTCTTTTCAGGAAGTGAAGATATCATTTGTAGAACAAAAAACACTGCATTATTTAAGAGCTAAAAGTAAGATAATTCCACTGCTGAATGCTATCAGCCATATCTGGAAATTTTTTTGCTGAACGCTGTAGACCACTAGTAGTGTGGTAACTTGTGCAGAAAGATGATTTCTGCATCTGGGAATTCAGAAGCTAAGCAGAAAACAAAAGAAAATAGAGTTCACCATTTCAACCTCAAATATGGGTTTGAATTGGAAACTTTTAGGTGATGTAGAGTATACTGTGCAGGAGATAACACCAGGTGTTAATAATAAGCTCTAGAGTTTCTTTAAAATAAAAGAATTGCACCTCAGGATAGGAATGGAATGGAAAAGGTCATATAAACCTTTTCATTTTACAAAACATTCAATACTGAATGCTGAAAGAGGAGAGAGATCAGACATGAAGGACTTTCTGATCAAGCAGGTCCTCTAAATAAACTGCCACCCACGCTCCAGTTACCAGTAAGAGACCAGAATGCTGTTTCCACCCAGAATTTCCTCAAGTACCCTGCCATATAGGATCATAACATGGGGAACCTGCATACAAAATATCAATATGAATTGACAAGAAATTTATAATATAATCTCTTTCTATTGATATAATTTCTATTCAGGGAGATTTGAATCAAGAAATGATGCTTTAATATGCTGCCATTATGGTATTAACTGTCCAGGCATGAAATATTGTATTTGGTCACATATTGTGGCATCAGAATCTATCCTGGGCATAATGCAAGGAAAAAAACCCTCAGGGGGTGGAAAAGAAAATAATTGGGCACTATGTAAGTGGGTAGGATTAGTATACTTTGAAGATGCTGTAAGCTGGGTTCTCATTGCTTCAATACCTGTGCTCATGGGAACAATTTCTTGTGTCATTACTTCCTATGTGGATGTTAGGAAAGGGAGAATGCATTGTGTATAGCCCATGGAGTTCCTGTCCTAGCTCCTCAGATGGAGATCTGCAGTGACATGCAGACCATGTTTACGTGTACAGGTTTGGACAGTTGTGCTCCTGTTCCATCTGTGCTCTCAGACAGCTGAATGCAAGCCAGCAGCATGTGTTATCATAGTGCTAATGCTAAAATAATAACAAGGTAACATGGTTCTGTAAGTCTTGGACTGGAGCTGGCCTATACCCAGCCAGCTCAGACCTCAAGTGAACAAGTAACTGCATCTGCTTCTGTGGATATGCTTGTACAATTGCACAGGATTTTGTGCATTCCCAGGATGTTCATGTCTTTTGATTTCTTTCCGTCTGCTGTTGAATTTAGGGGGCAGAGGTAGGGCAGAGAAAAAAAAAAAGAAAAGTTATTCTCTGATGTTGTGCTGACAGTAACTCAGCTATTCCTAAACTTTTTATTTTTGTGCATTATACTTGATTTTAAGTATGGTGCATTTCATCGCAACAGCAGCTCTTTATCATTCTTTCTCTTAGTGGAGGAAAAAGAGAGATCAATAAGCTCCTGGTTATCTTAGATTGTCAATGAGAAGCAAATTTCTAGCTCAAAATATTTCAATAGATGTTCTTGGAGATGGAACTTGAATATGTGCACATAAAGGCTGCAGATTTTGTTTCTTTTTCTTTTTAAAATTGTCTGTTGGTAGGGTTTCTTCAACTGAGGCTGGCAGAATTGGTGATGAATAAAGAGGCAGTTTAATCAAGGCACATAGCACAGCTGCTTGCTTTTTTATTCTCTAATATGTGGATACAGTGTAATTTTTCTTTAGCCAGCTCTAAACTCTGACCTCCTGTGAGAAATTATGGCTTTTGGCCTTCGGTCTGTTCTGATCATCAGCTGTCACAACTGGGCCCTGTTGATGACCCTAAAGTGGTTCTCAAGACAGGAAAAGAGGGTTTTAAAAAGGTGTAGAAGAGAAAAGCAGGCAACCAAATAACTGCGCATTATGTGAGCTGGCTTACAATCTTCTCTACATACCCATCCATGAAGGTAAAAAGGGTCATCCCAGGAGTCAGCAAGGTAGAAGGAAAACCATTCGAGTACTAACTGCTTGACCTCCTGTTCCAAAAAGGAGAGACTGGGCTAGAGCATAGGAAACTGAAAAGTCCGTGACTTAGGGTCAGCACTGCTTAGCTGCAATTAAAACATCAGCGTGTCCTCAACATTTGCTGTTGTATTAAAACCAAAATTCAGCACTGTACCAGCCACTAGGAAGAGGTTGACTCTCATGGCCGAAACCAGGGCAATACATATTTCATGTGTTTTCTGTCACAGCATGAGAAAATCTGAAAGCTCTTGTCAGAGAAGTACTACAAGACTTAGATTAACACACTGACTCACACTAAGATATCCCAATTAAGGAAACTTACTATCCCCATTATGAAAGTCATTGCCAATGAATGTTGATGGAACTAAATGTGTTCACTGGGAGACATCCTGATTAAGAAGATCTCCTGAGTGTATATCCTAATTAAATACCACATCTAATAATAGATATTGCAACAGGTCACTGGCTGGGTGACAGGATATTCCTCCTTAGCAGGAATCTTGAAATCAGGTTTATTCATTCATTATGAAGCACTGAGAACCGGAAAAAAAAAATCATACTGTATAATGAATTCTGAATTTCTCAGAAAATATTCCAATTTCTTTATTGGATTCAATGCCTTCATAGAACTTCATAAAGAAAATAGAGAGAATCTTCTAAATTAGTGATTAATTATGTAATAGGTTAGTAATAGCAATTTCAGCCAAAAAGATTGACACAAATTGGTGAATCAGCAATAACAGACGTGGTTGTTAAATAGGTGGGTGGAAAATACTGACACTACTTGTTGGGAAATGTTGAATAGGTAACGCATCTCAGGTAGTAAAATATTGATTTAATATATTTATAGAATTTCAAGGTAAAACTTCATGGAAGAAAGTTCAGAGCGAGATATAAGGAAATCTCTGTGTTTTGCAACTTTCACTGGATGTCACAACTGTCTGTTACTGCCGGCTCCTGAGTACTGAGGGAGACAATGATCCAGATTCTACCAGAAGGCTGAGTGCCACCAGGAGCAGCATCAGCTCCAGCAGGCTGGGGAGAGGTTTCTGAGAGTCCATCAGGGATTTTGCAGAATTCCCTGTCCCTTTCTATGCTCCTGTGCAAGCTGAAGTCAAACCTAACATCAAGGACCTGCTGGTGGGAGAGTTTTTTAAAAACTCTCTTTTTTCTATACTGCGATACCTGATGGCTTTGAGTTTTCTCTCTGTAAAGAGTTAGCTATAATATACTAACTTCTAATGTTCCTGGCCTTTTTGAGCCTGAGAGATATAACTTCTTTTCTTATAAGCCTGGAATATGGAGAAATTTTTGATAGATCTACCCAAGGCTCTGCTGCATGAGGAAGAAACTGCAGATGTCTCTTCACATTTCCAGAGCTCACACTTAGAACAGTTGTCTAGAAAACAAGCAACTGGAAACAGGAGGAAAGAAGGAAGAGAGAAATTGTAAAAGCATTTCAAAGACAGACTGGTAATGGAAAAAAAATTAAAAAAGAAATCAAATACTGAAATATAAAAGTATTTTGAAGTAAAACACCTCCAAAATTGTAACAAAGTGAATGATGAACAATTGACCAAAAAAAAAAAGCCCCAAAAAATCTTTCCAACATTAATGATACTACTGCGAGCATTAGAAATTACTAAAAAATGAAGGACTCCTAAGTGAAGTGCATGTTTGCAAATGGAAGCTGTTACCTTCTGCTAGAGCTGCTTGCCGTCGTTTGCAGAACTTGAAAAAGCAGCAGTTTTCTTTCCCTATCTGGCTACAGGTTTTTTTCTTTTTTTTCCTTTTAATTCCAGATTCCAGAGGTTTCTATTCTTCTTCAAGCTACTTGTGCTTTTGATATTTTCTGCTTGTCCAGCAAACTCTAAAATTCTTTGAGCCTATCTTTTCCACAGTACTATTTTTAGGTTTTAAGGATCATACCTAGCTATCTTAATTCTTCTTTTTGTTGTAAAAAAGTCTTTTTAATGCATTCAGCCGCAAAGTTTCAGAGTGTTGTTTGTTACATTCTTACCCATTAGCTGGGCTATACAACTTCAGCTTTTTTAAGAACTAATTTTTTCATGCCATTGACATTTCGTCTCTCCTAGGTGTCTGGAATATAACCTATTGTATTGTTTTACGTAAGCTGTTGTGTTTTAGTTATTTCTTATAGTTTACTCTTTTACACAGGGTAAGATGAAGTAAGCTGTTTATGATGTCCAAGGAGTTCCCCTTTTAGCTGACATAAAAAGGGAATGTCCTCATTGTCCTGATAGGCCTATGCATCACATACTACACGTGGTGGGAAACGAGGTGAAGTTTGCATTGTTGATTCAGGTTTGATCCTCTGCTGAGAAATATGTTCAATGCGACAATGAATAAAAAATGCAATTGAAGAGGTATGGGTCTGTTAAAATACCATTTTCTAGGAAAGTGATTTTGTGGGTGTAGTGCAATTAAGCTGAGAAAATTCAAAGGATAGAGTATAAGTTTTCTTTCTCTTTTAACCTTCAGAGATCAGCAGAAACTCTTTGTGTGCTTTTCTTTTTTCCCCCTTAAAGAGCAGAATTTTATGCTTAGTACAGAAGAACATACTGTAGTTCACAATGTGATGAGGCAGTCCCTGAAATATTCTTAGTGTAAGTGCTGCTAGTTTAAGAATCAACAGAACATCTTTATTAGAGTATTTAAAGTAGTCAAATTAATTTGAATCTTTGATCAACTCATCTTTAATCTTATAATTTCTCTAATAGAAAATCTAACATTTAATTATAGAGGCTTACATTAAAGTATTAAATACCAGAGTGTTTTACTGATCTTTTCCATGTGGCTTTGAAGATTGGAAACCTTGCTTCTTTTGTAACTGTCATCAGAGAACTTTTCTTAGTTTTCTTGTCCCCATAAAGCAGGCAATTTGTCCATTAATCTTTTTTTAAGCACAGAGGTTAGGTGTGTTTTTTTAACTTTTTAATATTATGGACTACTTTGTAACCTGAAAATAGAGTTAGAATTTGATTATAGCAGCTTTTAAGTGACAGGGGTAGGAGAGACTAAAATAAATTATTCTTTGCCAAATAATTCTCAGTAAAATATTCTAAAGTGATGAAAGAATAAAGCAAAAGGGGTGTGTGTTATGTGAAAAGGTGAGGTTTCCCTCACCTGTTGTGTGGGGAGATTGACCTGACCCTTAGTGTTTAACTTGTCTATCATGAGGTTTCAGCACCCCAGGAAAGCTGGAAAAGACCCTTGTGTCTGATGGGGACCCTTCACTGTGCAGTCCTGCTGGATTGGAGGGTAGTGTGACTGACTGAGGGAAAAAGACCAACAGCACAAGGGAGACACCTCAGCAGGTCTTCCTTTGATTTGGGTATATTCCCTGCTGTAGGCGACTGCCAGTGCCTGTGAGGGACTCACACCAATGATTTATGGAATAGCACTCTTCATTAATATAAAATTGTGACAGGTTAAGATTCAAGGATTGTTGGTGATAGTACTGAGTGCAAAAATGCATTCAAAGCAATGCACAGCAAGTTCCAATCCCCAAAAAGTATTCAGCACATGTAGAGTGGTTCTTGCCCAATATGACATCTCTGTGGGGCATGAGACAGGTTCAGCCCATCAGCTGATCCTAGCAGTTACAATGGAGTCTTCCCAGACCTTTCCCCCATTCTTGACTTATTTTTATGTTATTTCTTTATGTTTAGGTGGAGCTTGAGTGACTCTAGTCATGCATACCTTTGTTACTGATTGGTGTAAAATTGTCTCCCTTTGCTTTTAAAGATACAATCAAAAAGAATATAGAGCACAGGCCCAGTGAGGGGTAGTCATATCTTGGAGTCGGGTAACTTTGGGATGGAGGTGCATGTTAATATTATTATTAGGCTTTAATGAGCCATGTTCGTTTGAGGAGTAGGTTTTGAGCATGCAAACCACATTCCACCCAGGAAATAACAACTATCTTTTATTCCTATAATTTCTATACTGTTGTAACTTCTGTTAGGATGCAAATCTAACTTCTCAGTCTCCTCTAATTGTATCCCCATTCATCTTTTCACAGTGTGGGAGAGGGTTACAATTTCTTTGTGGACAGACTTTTTTAACTGCCCAGAGGAAAATGTTGCAAGACAGGGGTGCTGTTAAGCACAGGAATGTCATGCCAAGTTGCATTCTGCTAGTAGGACAAAAGAGCATAATCAATTTTCCCTGCTCCTTGGAGGCCTGAATGCACATCCTCATTCAGCTGCTGATGGGCCAGCTGGGAGGGTTATAAGCCCTGCAACCACGGTCATTCACCACCCTCATCCTTTCGTGTTACAATCTCAGTTGCTCATGGTATTATGTCCTGACCATAGTGAACTCAGGTTGAGCTTAGCTAGTGCAGGTATTAGTAGCACTACTGGAGTTATGACTACAGAAGCTTTTGTAGCTCGAATCATGCCTTTGGATTGGGTTATCATGGTGCCACTGCAGAAACAGCTGCACTGGCAGGTCAGAAATGCAGTGTAGATATAAGGGGTGCATGTGGGGTTGACTGCACATGGTGATCCTCTTTGCTGGAGTGGAGCAAGCTGTATGATTGCTGCCATGGTGCTGTGGTGCTTTGGCTCCCTGGAACACGGATCCAGATTTCTTTGAGTTACTTCTGCTCCTGGATATGTGTGTGCTTTTGAGGTTCTTCTTGTCTTACTATATTTCAAATGTTTCTGATATCAAAATATGTAGCTAATGGTATGAAGATAATCCGTGAACAAATGTAAGCCATGGGTACAGGAGATATGTCTAAGCTACTTTGCTATATGTCAGTGGCATTTTCATTAATATTTTAATGAGATCTTGCTGTTATAAATGAAAATAATATTAAGAAATGTTGCACTACGTAACTTTTCTTTATAATTCTTTTCACCTAAGCCATGTGACTCATAACTTTTATGAGTTTTTATATCCCAACTGGGCAAGGATAAAAGTGAATGTCTCATCACTTGTACTACTGGTTATATTGGATGCTTTTGCTTTTCCCTGCATTGTACCACTTTCTACTTAAGAAGTATCTGTTCCCTAGGGATGTGCTTTTTGTTAACAGGTGTTTAAAGACTGAAGTAGGTTCTAGAGATAAGTTCAAATAGTAATTTAGATGGTAGCACAAACTATTTTAGCCCAATTTTTGAACTTCATATTTTCCATGCTCGTTGCACATTCTAGAATGTTTGGGGTAGAAAGGAGTACAAGAAGTTACTTAGTCTGTCTCACCCACAACAAGATTGACAAGGCCTGTAACACTTCAAGGGAGACTTTTGTTTATGCTCTTAGGTATTTCCAATGACAGGTGTGTCACAGCACCCCTAAGCACCCTGCTTGAGTGTTTTAGGTGCCCTGGTTCCTTGGATGATTTTCCTGTTTCTAACCTGAATCTTTCTTGCTGAAATTAAATCTCATTACTTTGTGTCCTTTATACCATGGGTATAGAGAACATACTGTCTTTTGTGTAAGATAATTCATATAACATTGCATTTCATCTGTCATTTAGAATTGTGAATTACCAGATAGGTGTAAGCTTTTTAAGGATGACTAATTTGATTGGAGAATTATTGATTTAAATGTCAGAAGGAAAAAAACAGTAGGCAAGATATCTGCTAAAACCAGGAGACTTACATGGACATTTAAAGATAAGAAATGCCACTGGAAATGTAAGATACTGCTGTTTGACAGAAGTCTGCATGATAACAAATGCTATTAAGAGTATCTTGTACTTGACCCAAGCAATTTGCTGGGAACAGGAGAGAGTCAATACAAATATCCAGTCATGAAGAGAAAGATAATTTGGATTTTTTGTTTGTTTGATTTGTTTTTGTTGCTATTAAAACCACTAAATATGTGTTTTCAATAACTAACCAATGTTAAGAAAAAAATTAATATACCTGCATTTGATTATTGTTGAGATGTTCAGGCATAGATTGTGCTACTATAACCCACACCAATTTGTCTTTGTATTTTCAATGGTAAAAATACTGTTACCAAAATCGTCATAAAAATTTGTAATTTCTGATGTGAGCATAGTTGAGCTTTTTGACACTGGTGATGGACAAACTCCTTTGCAGTGATTTCAAAAATACCAGTAAGATGATTCCCCTACAATGCTTCTTAGTTTTTCAAGGGCTGTAGAACACATTGTAGGCACACAGTGAACCCTGCCAATCTCCAGAACAGATTTTAAAGAAACAGCAATTGATAGCACAGAGCAGATTAAATGTGTGTTCCAAGAGTTGCCTTCTCTTGCAGTCATGGTGCTAAAACATGCCTCATCACAACTTGGCTTGCACAGTGGAGCTTCTGTTACCTGTAAGGAATAAAAGTAACTAGTTTATTTTAAAGTCTGGTGAAGGGATGGTTTCTGGCAATTTTGCTCTTAATGTGAGATTTTCAGGAGACATTATGGATCTCACAGTTGTGTTCAAAGATAAAAGATCAATTATGGGGTTGTATCATTTGCAAAATTTGTTTCTCTTTTTATTCTTTTTTTTTTTCCTTTTTTTTTTTTTTAAGTAGAGAATTCTACAGCACTTCTGCAGAGCTGTTATGAAGCTGAAAGGTTGTTCATTAAGAAGCATTGGTCCATCTCTGCAAACTGTTGTAATTTTTTTATTAGCTCTACCATGAAGCTTCACAGTAGTTTTCCTGAGAAAGCTGAAAATAGTTTGTGGAGATATTTCTTGTGCTATTTCTGTTTTTTCTGCTGATGTGACACTGCTTTGATGTCCCCTGCTACATAACAACTTAATGTCATCTGCAATGACTTCCCAGTGCAGAGAAAATATGGGAGTTTGCAATTGTTTACCTGCTGTGCATATTTGATGGAAAGTTTGCACTGGGTTAACTCATTCTGTTTGTCGTGGCTTCCATTAATCTGAGATGCACTCTGCAGCTCTTGGCAGCACTTCAAACAAGGGGGATTCAGACCTCTGTAGTATGAAATGAAATACTGAATTTCTGCTAATAATATAAAATTAAAAAGTAATGTAATCTTCATTAGCACATTTCCAGCATGCATTTTACAGAGGAAAAAAAAATATCTGAAGCACTTTGCAAAAATGTCACTGATTATGATACCTGTGTGGGTGCTCTCACCTTGGAAAGGTGATAAAGCCAGTATATATAAACAATGAGGGAATCATTTTGCTATGCAGCTCTGTTTTAATACAGTGCTGACAAATGTATTCAACATATTTCCATGCTGTCCTATATTTAGTGATCCTCTGTAGTATTTGCAGCCAGGAGCTGTATGCCTTTAGATATGCCCTGCAGAAAAGAAAGGAAAATATGAAAGTAGGGAAGAAGACATTTTTTTAAAATAGAATTTCTTAATGGAACCAGAACAATTCTGTGCTGGTAAGTGGAGCAAATAAAAGTGATGTGATACAGAAAGATTGTTCTCATCTCTCTTGTGCATTTGCCTTTTTAATTAAAATAAGTTAACAACTATGTACTATTTAAAGCTTTTCTGCACATGCCACAGGGCTTTCAGTGCCCTGTCATGATGAATCACCATGTATTAAAACATTGCTATGTCAGACAGACTTCATTGTTTTGTGATAGTGTTGATTCAGCAGATGTAAGGTTTGGGGTCAAGCAGTAGGGTACCATTAAAATATAAACCAACTTGTTTCAGAGGTGCAATGTCACCTTAATGACATGAACAGCTGGCAGAATGGCCTTGCATTCAAAATATGAGGGGTAGGTAGTCATTCAGTCCTCCTGTCAATCCTGACTCACAGCTTCACAGGCCTCATGACATTCAACTGTTAGTGAAGAGTGTGTTCTCAAAATAAGGAACAAAATGAATGATTTCAAGAATCAACATGTTTTGTTCATATATTAGGAATAGAAATGTGTTGACACTTCAAGACCTGATGTTGACATTACCTACCTCTTTTTTATGTGTAACTCTGTGGTGTTAAAAGAACAAATGAGTAAAATCTTGTGATATGCCCATGACACTTCTCTACAAGCGTACTTAAAGCTACCCCACTGCAATGAATTTGCTTGCAGATCAATAGATAAACTGTGGCCTAATCATGCATAAATGGAAGAGTATGTGTGCATATTGAAATAATATAAACTCTGAGCTCAGTTTGGGGCACTGTGATTAATATCCCCATTATATGACATGTGTACAGCAGAACCTGGGTTTATGTGTCTTTGGCAGCACTCCCATAGATTGATTTAGTGTAATTACCATCATCTGTGTAATCAGTGGGAGTTTTATGTAAATAAGAGAGAGATTGAGATGGACACAGAGTGTGGAAAAACTAATTTTTAAAATAAATTATGTGATTAAGGTTGAATTGCTGTTTGCATGTCTTCTGCATTTGCTTTCTAAAGTGCTACATTGGACACCATGAGTACCCATACAGAGACCAGCCTCCAAAATCAATGCTGTGATCGAAGTAGAAGTGTGTCTTGTATGTTAACCTATAAAAAGGCCAGCAAATTGCATGGCAGAGTACACTGAAAAAAAACCAAAAGAAACAAACCCAAACCAAAAAGCGACTAGAGATGACTTTATATCTTTCTTGCATGAATGCTGTCACGGACTCCTATTTTCCCTGACTTTGAATTAGCTGGTTAAGCAAAGCAGAAACATTACTGTTTTTCTTCATGCAGCAGAGCTGCTGAAAGAACCACACAATCTTCTGTTAAAGATAGCACATGCTTCCAGAACTCTTAAAAAATTAAATAAACTGATAAATAAACATGGCTACTCACAGTCATTCACTTTTAGAACAGACATGCATAGAAAGAAGCAGATATATACAGCTGCCGTGTTTACCAAGTGTGGTTAAAAATGCAGGAAAAACCAGTCCTTCCTGGAAATTTCCTCAGAACAGTTACATCATAAAATGTCTGTTTGTTCAGCTCACATGCTTCACTCAGAACAATTTTAGCTTAAAAATGTTTGAATGAATGTTACAGATTTGTGCCTAGCTTCTTCCTGGACTTCACCTTTGTAAACTTTTGGGGTTTATAATCTCTGATTTTGGGACCAATTCAGTAACTGGACTTCCTCCCCCTTAGAAATGACTGGTTCCTGAAAAAATGGACCCCATGAAAATGCTGTTTCACCACTGCTATTAGCAGTTAAAATGATAGGAACATAAGTTTCACTGAGCAGATGCAGCATCTGCTCACAGTAAGCAAATATCAGCTTCAACCCCAAATTTAGATAAGAAATTTAAATTTCTTGATAACCAGACATATTGTGTTTATCTGTCTAGTCTCAGCTCCTGTCATTACAGTAAGTATTTCAGATAAAAAGAAGCATGTGCTTTCCATGTAAATAAGAGATTAATGGCAGGTTTTCAATTTTGAAGATCTTCTTCAGTTTGTGATAGCAGTCAAAGTGCTCCTGCAATTTGACTTCTTAATATAGCTTTTCCTCTCCCTCTTGTTCTTCCATTTCCTCCCCTTACAAATTGAGTACAAGCATCTATGGTTTGTACCCAGCTAAGAGCTCTTCTCCAGATACACTTGTATTGAATGCAGTTTTTCTAGAAGAGATTAGTCTCAGCATATGGCTGGAATGTATTAGTTCCTTCCCATCATATTTAGCAATCCTGTTTTTTTTTGGCATTAATCTATGTGTTGTTTTCCCGTAAGGAATGTTTCTTTCTTTTCTTCTTCCATCTCCATCACAAATGTTTTTATATTCCTATGCATTTTACTTAATTCTTAATCTACAGGATAATGTGGTTTGTGCAGAGGTTGAATACTAATGATAAAAGTTTTTCATTAATAAATGCTCAATTTTCAGGAAGTTCAGATAAATAACCAAATCCCAATATTCAAGAGCTATTGCACTGATAGCGCTTGCTATTAGTCCTGTTAGTGATGATTTTGTATTTGGAATAATAAAGTCAGTAGTTTTGCTCCCAAATTAAAGCATACTGGCAGATTTTCTAGGTGCAAGCTGCAGTTTTACTGAATTGCTTATGATATTTTGAATTCTTCTTTTGCATGAGGTCGAGACTGCAACACAATCTGTTCTCAGAGAAAGATACATTAAAATCTGCCTCTCTTTTCTCAAAATGGGAAGACATTAACAGGTATAGAAGGCTGCATACTTTATTGCCAGTTCACATGGCAACCAGTTAAAACAAAACAAAGGAAAAATCCCAAACCTGAACATAACATAAACTGAAGGAATGAAAAGGAATTTAATGTCTATCTTGAGAGATAGTCCATCCTCCTCTGCCACATTATTCTGCTACTGTATAGCATGGAAATATTTCTGAATGTGAAAATATTTTTTTAATTGACAGGAGCAATATTCAATATAACCTATCCTTGTAGTAACAATGGAAATACTCAGTTTTGGAAAATTAGGAAAATAATGAAGCTTAAACAAATCTTGCAGGGCTGCTTCATATTTCTCAATGGGATTATTAATAGTGAAAGGAAAGAGTCTGTACTGCAGTCACAGCAGAGAGCTTCTCATCATTTACAGTGCAGGGGAAGAACAATCAGAAGAAATTTAGAAAATTAACTAAGCTGTAATTGAACATATTTGAGATTTGAAATATATGCCAAAAATATTAACATCCCTTGAAAATATTAAAATCCCTTGCATTTTATTCATATGTGAGTATGGTTGGTGGTACAGTAAGTAAGAATAAATTGTTTACAAAAAATTCAAACTTTGTATTTTAGCTGCAAACACTTTCCCCTGCTGGCAGGAGCTAAAATTAGAGTAGATACATTCATATTGTTATATAAATGCACATTTAGTAACAACTGCGGATGCTGCCTGTCCTTGCAGCAGCTCAAAGAGATATCAGTAGGTACATAGTATGGTTACGGGAGTTTGGATATGCTATGTGAATTCCAATCAATATTACAGAATTATTCTGTAGTTAGGAAAATTGCTGTCTTGTGAATATTTCTGACAAGTTTTCCAAAATATACTCTTCAGCCTCAGGACAATACTTAAATTTTAGTGACTGTCCCTTGACCAAAAATGAATACACTTTATTAATCTGCAGAAAGAGGGTGGAATATAACTAAACACAGAATAAAGAGGCCAAGTTTTTTATATGTAGAGGAACTCCCAGTATCACCTGGAAAACCTGGCACAGAACACTGTAGGTAAGAAGAGAGGAACCAACATGGCTAATGTTGGTCTTGCTAAGGTGAGCTGGACTGAAAAGGCTCCAGGGTTCAGAAGTAACTCAAGATGCATTGAGATGTCATGAAGATACTTAAGGTACAGCTTGAAAGGATGAGAAGCTCTGCATGTTTGCAAGACTTAGCCATCTCCAGAATCATGTATTTTTCATACGTACATAGCGAACAGTTTTGCTTTTAATTCTAGGTGTTGAATACCTCTGGTGTGACATGGTTAGGTTGAGGAATAGCTCTCCTGTCTTTTTGGCATGAAAACCGGGGAGACAACTGGCTGGTGGAGTTGAGGGATAATCTGTAATGTTTACAGGGGGACACAAGCAGGGAGACTAGTCTTCAGGCAAGTCCTTCTGGATGAGCCCTGGAAATACTCAAGGAGGGACCAGTCTGGTGGAAATCGTATGAAGCAAAACTTGATGAGATCTGGTAGAAGTAGTATGAAGCAGAGCTTAATCAGACCAGTGATATAGCTGGCTAGTGAAACTAAAATGCTGCAAGCTAATGACTCTAAAAAGTAAAGCTTTATGAATTCTTCGTTATTTTTGCTAGTATTTATTTTGCAGCCAAGAGGGTCAGAAATATTCAGTAACTTGTATTTCTCTGTGAACATTTGTGTTGTCTCCACACCTCAACATCCTGTTTTCTGTAGAGAGCAGAGGAACACTTACAAGTACTTGTTTACAGTACTTTTCCAGCAGCATTTTCCAAAATATTCACTCATAGCTTTACCCTGCTTGACTAGTATTTTCTGATAGGATGAACATCCTGTGTCTCATTAATAACTAAGCTCAGTGGTGTGGGAGGGTGAGTCTGTAGCTCTGTGATTCACCTGGGAGAGAAGAGGCTTTGATCTTGGCTTTTCCTCTGCTTACCTCAATACATGGAAATGTGCACGCATCTGGGCCAAACTGCATAAGCCTTGTTTGAACGTGCACTGGGGATTGCAGGGGGCTAAAGCAGGTTGGGCTTATTATACTGTGTTGTTATGGTGTTTGCACACAAGAATTGGCCAAGAAAAGGAATTGTGAGAACAATAAGAAAACCTCTGTAAACATTGGTTGTCTTTTCAAACTGTGGCAAGTGGGAATGTCAAATTGCTCTCATTCTGCTTTGAGTTCAGCTCATCTCCAAAACAGTGAATTCTCATCTGAATTACCTTGATCTACATGTGAGACACACTGATGTCTCGCGTCTCACAGTCTCTTTGGACTCTCTGTGTTTGAAATCCCAATTGTCCTCTTTTCTGAGACTTGCAGCTCATACCCCAGGAATACAAAAATAATACATTCTGAGCAAAAAGTGCTTGGGGTTTTTTGTTTTTCTGTTTCCAGTTGTGGTTGAATTTTTTTGTTTGTTTGTTTTGTTTTGTTTTTGTGTGGGAGGAGAGCAGAGAGGAGGTGTGGTATGGTTCATTTTGGTTTGGCTTGGTTTGATTTCTGGTTTTTGTTTGGGCTTGATAAGAGAAATACCCTAAGCCTTCAAAATAGATTTTGATTTAAAGCCGATTGATTATCAGTAGACATAGGTTTTAGCTTTTATTTTGTGTGTTTTCCTAACCAATATTCAGATGCTATTCACTCACAGTTACAGACTTCAGCATAATTAGCACACAACCCTAAGACCATTCAGGATCCTTTGTGCTTGCCTGCAGCTCTGTTTAAATGGAAAGAATGGCCTTTTACAAGGTCACAAACAGTTTTTCACCTTTCTTATGTAAACTTTAATATGCAGAGAAGGTCATTCTTCTCAATACCACTCTCACTCAACAGAACTAAGTCTTAAGTGAATGCTTATTTAGCCTAGTACCTGAAGCTGAGCCAATACAAGAGTACGTGAAAAACCCCCATGATTTGTGTCTCTGAAGATGAAGAAAATAGACTGCAAAGCTTTTTTTTAAAAAAATTCTACAGCACATGTGATGTTACATTGACTTATTTAAATAGTATTTCTTTTTTTAGTAAAACTGTCTAATGGTGATACAAAGCATAAGAGCTGAAAGTGCTTACAGAAATTAGCTATTCCTGTTGAATCACATTTTTGCATTTCCTTCAAAGATGTATAGAAAAATTTTTCTAAAGTAGTTAGGCATGCTTTTTTTGGCATACGAGTATAGTGAGTATGGGATCTATAAGGTTATTTGATTGCTGGCTTTCTCACACATTCTTATCCTTAAATAATGGTGTGTTTGTATGACTGACTGTACTGATTTCTTATTAGTGACTAAAATTGCATTTACTCTGTTGTGGTTTAACCCCAGCCAGCAACTAAGCTCCACAGAGCTTCTCACTCACTCCCTTCCCCAGCAGGACAGGTGGAAGTGAATTGGAAAGGTAAAAGTGAGAAAAGTTTTGGGTTGAGATAAGAACAGTTTAATTATTTTTCTTTACTAATAATGGTAGTAATGAAAAAAAAAAATAGTCAGGAATAAAACTCCAAAAAGACAAGTGATAGAAATTGAAGCAATTTCTCAGCACTGACTGCCTGATGCCCAGCCAGTCTCTGAGCACGGCTCCTCAGCCAACTTCCTCCTAGTTTTACTGCTGAACATGATGCCATATGGTCTGGAATATTCCTTGGGTCACTTGGGGTCAGCTGTCCTGATTGTGTTGCTTTCCACCTTCTCATGCACCCCCAGCCTCCTAACTGGCAGGACAGTATGAAAAGGCATAGACTCTATGTTAGTACTGCTCTGCAATAGCTAAAATAACTCTTATCAATCCTGTTTTCAGCAGAAACCAAAAACACAGCCTCTATTAGCTACTATGAAAGAATTAACTCCATCGAAGCCAAAATCAACACTCTCAAATGTGTTTTAATTACATTTCCCTGTAGGCCACACTACAATATCAAACTAAATAAGTCTTTCATGGGTTTTTTTTTGTTTAATTAGCAGAGGCAAAGTCTTTAGCACAAATGGATTACAATTCCCAGTACTAGATGAGACTGCTTTAGAACCACAGCATGCTTTTCTTCTGTTTGACATCCTCTTCTCCTCAATGTTTTTCTAATCCTATTAATTTCCTTTCTTCAGAACTACAGAATACAGTAGTTGCATCCCTGAGAGGAAAGGACAGACTGACAAGATGACTTGCTGTTTATGCTGAATTGATAGGTTGTTTTAATCCTACATTTGTAATGCAGATAGAAATAAACAGTTTCTGAGCAAAAGCTGATTAAAGAATATAGTCAGAATTTTGTATTCAAAAGAAATTGCTTACTTAAGCAAAATGAAAAGATTGATGGGGCCCAAGTGTTTAACCAAAAATCCTCACCAATCCTCTCAGAAACCAAAAGCAAACCACAAAAAAATCACAAAAGCCTTGCCAGGCACCAGACCCCCAAATGACCACTTTCATGACGAAGTTACTAAATGTTACTAATTTAACATGAGGGTAAAGGATTTTAAAATACAGACACCATGGGATCACATAGCATTTAAGAGACTCAAACTTCAGTCCTATAAAGGCAAGGAGGCCCTATGCTGAGAATTACTTAAACAAGCCCTGAAGCAGGATGTGTTTCAAGGTAAACAATCCAGTGAATCAGTGTGCAAAACAATTTTCTTTCTTCCTTCCTTTTCTGTTGTTGTGCACATGCAGAAACTGTGGATGTAAATGAGATCCTCAACTGCTAGTTAGAGCTGAGCCCGTCTATGCTCTTGACCTTTTGCCAGCTTTGGGCTTAGAGTCCAAATCCTACATTCTTATTTTGATTATTTGAGATAGACCTGATTTCTGTATGGGGATAAGAGAATTACAGCCAGATAGGGGTGTGAACTCGTATTAGCCCAGACAGTGATCTGTCTTCTAAGCTGTTGTTTCTGCAGTGCTGTCTACTCTCCAATAACTCATTAATAAAGCATATTTATTGAATTTAGTCTATTGTCTTGAATTTTCTGTGGCCTTCCTTTCTTGCCAGTTACTGTGAATTTATAAGCTTTTGTGGTAAAGATCTGTTTTTTAATATATTGCCTTTGGTTTATTTAGAGCCATCTTCTGAAATGCCCCACGGGGAGCTGTAATTTAACTTCACTTTCTAGAAACAGAAATCTGAGTATCCTGTTGAACGTGAAAGTTTAACACTGGAGGCAATCTGTGAATTTTAGGCTAACAAGCTGGATGTATGACTCCAACTGCAAAATATGTATGAAAATGTCTTAATTGAATAGCATACTATAAAATCTGTGTTCATAGGAAAAACACAGAAGAGTGTAGACTCCTTTGGGTAGCAACAGAGATACAATTTCATACATACCTTTTTGATATTTTGGCTGACTGTTAAATACAGATAAGCTGCATACTAATCCCAATGCTTTCTTATGGGGATGCATTCATCAGACAGCATCCACCAGACAGTAACAAAGCAGCAGACATGCAGTGTGCCAGCACCTGAACTAAAAAGCAGCTGTGACGGTGTCAGTAGCAGAGCCATTGTTTGATGTAGTGGCCAACAGCAGCTCAGTGCCTCCCAGGAGGGCAGGTGAAACTGATTTTGTTCCACCAGAGATGGCTGAACAGCCCTGGCCAAAGTCGTGCTTCTCTTGGCATGGGCAGAAGCGGAGGAGGATGGAAGTGAATCAGGAGGCAGAGAAAGACACAGAGAAGTAGCTGTGCTTCTCTTCTAGCTTCTCATGCTGGGGGCTGTGGGAGGCAGAGGACAGCAATCCCGTATGCTCAGACAGGTCCAGTTCTGCCCTCCAGCCTGACCCTGCCCCCTAACACCCCCACACAGACACAGACAGACACACACACTCCCTTCCTCCTCGGTGCAGCAGCCGCAGTGCGGTCCAGGCTCCAGGCTGGTCTCAGTAGGCAGCAGGACCACAGGCAGTGCGTCATCCCTGGCTGCCTCCTGCTCTCTGCTCTGAGCTGCCTCACTTGCTGGTCTCTATCCTCTCAGCAGTGCTTCTGTCACCTGGTCTGAAATGCAAATGCCTGATAGGTGTGCTAACAGAGCTGAGGAGACTGTGCCCATAAAAATTGAGATTTTGGAATTAAAAGCACCCTGTAAAGGTGCTTTTAATGTTTGCTGTTACTCTGGTATCTTAAATCCATACAGTATTGATCCTTGTACCTACCTCTGACGGCGATAAGTATTTATTTCTGTCACAGATGAAAAGCTTCTGGGATGGTGATGTGCCTGAGGAAACATGAGAGATGAATAGCAGAGCAGTGAACTGAATCCAGGTCACAGTTCAGCTCCCTAGCCAGGATCATGGCCTTTGTTTGCTTGCAACATCACAAGTCCTCCCGGGTCTGCAGTGAAGGGCCATGTTTCTCTCGTACTGCTTATTTACAATGCTGACTTGAGCTCTGGGAACATCTCTCAACTCTGTGAATGTACCTGATTTAAGAAATCATGGGCACTGGTTAGAGTGATCGGGATGTATGATCCCGTGCAAAAACTGTCTTAGATCTCAAAACCTATGGGCTTTATTGTGCTCCCTAAATCTACTGAAATAATACTCTCTCTTTCACAGCTAATTAAGAAGCTTCTAATTTCTAGCTTAACCATGGCTATATCTCCTTTTCTTCATGTCTTAACATTATAATTTATGTAAATAGCTCTTTTTTCTTGCAATATTTTTTCTGTCACTTCTGAGAGAACCAGATTACCATAGTAGGACTGAATGTGAATAGTTTAATACAGTACAGAACTTTATCCTGAGTATTTTTTTGCAACTGTTATGCAGAATTTGTGTAGACAGAGATCTGAGGTACTTCAAAAATATTAATTAGGATATCCTGTCAGCTTCACCCTTTGGTAGGTGAGTATTTTACCTTTTCACAGAGTGTGGTCAATAGCAGCATTCTTGTGTTTCACACTTGAGAGGCCTTCCATATTTGACTTTAATGTGCTGTGTTTTTAAATATGTAACCTAGAAGCATAATAGAGTACAAGATTTGAGTATAATTTTGTACCTGATTTTATGTTTATTCCTGTAGTATATGACCTTCTAAGGTCACTGATTGGGAGTTTGAGTATTTTTTGGCTGCCTCCACTTTCAGCATCCAGAAAGATATCTCAAAGAAGAACCTGACGTTAGAAAATACTTAAAAAGCTTTTCTCACTTTTGCAGGTGAACTGCCATCTGTCTTGTCTTTCCATCTCCTAATTTAAAAACATCTTGATGAATATAATTGAATTCTTTCAGGCTATTATTTGATTCTAAGATGGCATACAGTGAGATTGCATTATTATTTCTGTCTTCAACCAGTCTAAAAAAGTTATATTCACAACTGTGTTATCAAACATATCTGTATTGACAATCAAGGAACTACGTTGATTGACACCATTCAGACTTTATTCTCATTTTGCCTAAACAATACCACTGCAGGACTTTGCTAGAAACTTAAAGAACTTCTCCCGTACTTAGATTGTGATTGGTACAGTACAGCCCTCCATGAGTGTGGCTGTCATGCAGTAATCATGTATTTGGAAAATTATTAGAGCACTGTAGACATCTTCAACCTGTGTTATTTGGCTATTTTGACAATGTCAGAACCCTGGAATTGTTTAGACTTCTTTTAAATGACTGCAGACCAGACTAGAACGACTGCAGACTGTATTCTGTGCCTCGATAGTTGCTCATCATAAAATGCAACTCTGATAGTGAGAAGGGAGTATAATACACTGAATACATAAATCTCTAAAATATTTTTGGCTATCATTGTTGGTGTTGAGGTCTTACAAGTTTAACCTTCTGATACCAGCAGGACTTACTTTAAATTTAAGAGTATTTCAGGGGAGAAATTATTAAAACAACCCTTATGATACCAGATACAGTATTATTGTAATAAGAATTTTCAATATAAACTGTATCATGCATTACAAAACTATATAGTCAGTACAGTTTGTAAGGTATTTTGAAAGAAAAATATTTGATTGATTCTTAATTATTAGTTTAACCCTCTGGCTGTTGGTATTCAAGAAATAGTAATGTAATGTAAGACCACCTGGACCCTGGTTTGGCTTCTACATATGCCTGTAGGTGCAAAAGAATTTCAAAAAATTGAAATGAAGAAGCAGTGTAATGAGGAGGCTCTCCTAAATTATGCAGTGTTAATATTCGAGCTCCCAAGATTTTGTGTTGTAAGAAGTTTGCCAACTGTGCTAAAGCAAAATGGGATGATTGAGGGAGATGTGAATGAGGGTGAAACTTTCCCAGAAGAAATCCAAAAAAAGAGGGTAAGTTGAAGAAAATAAAGTGAAACACAAAAGTTTTGGGTGTACAATTAAACTGTCCCAGGCGCTGTTTTTCATGGTGTAGGACTTGTCTAACTCCTGATGCAAACTCATCTGAAATGTGTGAGAGTTTAGCATGCATAAGAGAGACAAGATTTAGCCCCATATGGCTTTTCACTTTGATCTTCAAAGGTCAGTTTTGTATTGCTGAGCCAGTATTGAATAAGTCCCCAATTAATTAGGAAGAGAAAACACTTCTGTTAAGAAAAAAGGTGCATCTGCTCAGTGTTACTTTTTTTGAAGTAGAGAAATTAATAACCGCAAACAAAACAATGTATCCTGTTCTATTCCCTCTGTCCTTTCAGAACAGCAGTAGTGCAGGATACACCCTCACCAGCTATTCTGAGAGTTTCATCATCTACCCTCCCTGAGTAACAGCAATAACAGATATAAGCCTTGCATGAGGTGGACATTGTTTTCTTTGGTGAAAAGAAATTTGGTTATCCTTTGCTTTTTGTATAACATCTTTAATGTAAACTACGTTCCCAAATATATTCTAGAGGAAGAACAGCAACAAAAAAGAAAGCAAAAAGCAAAATAGTGAATACTAGCTATATACAAGAGAGAAAATGCAGTCTAAAAAGAAATTGTATGTTAATGAGATTGAATTTCAATTTTACATGACAGAAAAGACATTCACACCTAGAAATAATAACACTAAGTGAAGAAGCAGAGAGGCCTGTGTTAAATGAACTGAGGAAAAAGAGAACTAATAATACCTTTTGCTGAATTTGTTGTATGAATAATTAAGCAAAACCCCTTTGAAATCTCAAAACCCAGCTCACCAGTATCTTTCTGCTATTTTGCAATGCTCAGGTGGTTTCTGTGGTGGCACAGAATAAACCTGGAAAAAACTGAGGATTTGTTTTGTTGAGTTTTTTTGTTTTTGTGGGGTTTTTTTTGTTTGTTTGGTTTTTTTTGTTTGTTTGTTTGTTTTTTGTTTTTTGTTTTTAACTTCAGATGAAGAAGCCCTTTTACTAATATTTTTATTGTGGATACTCTGTTTCACTTCTATAGCATCAGAAATCAACCAAACTTTAGTCTGCTTGGTTTACAAGTGAAATAGGAAACACCTTTTTTTTTCCTACAGAAAGAGAAAAAAGAGGATGTGATTCTTGAGAGTTGCTTATGGGTCAGCTAGAAACACATCCTCAGTGTTCTGACTGGAATGACATGACAAAACAATTTCTTCCACCACAGATCACTCTCCCAATTGGTTTTGCATGTCACATGAATGAAAGAGAGGGTTGTTAGCAGATATATTTTGCATTTAAAAAGCTGAGAATTTGCATTTTATTTATGTCAGACTGCAGAATTTAGACTTTAATGAAGCCTCTGCAGGAATCCTCTTGCACTGCAAGTCAACTTGAAGCAATGGCCTGAACAATAAAAGCTGTAGATTTAAGACCCATTCAGCAGGAGACTGATGTGCATATTACTTCAGATGTATTCAGAATCCCACAGATGCTTCCAGTGCGTGCATGTTCACATGCTGGGAAAAGATCAAATAAGGAAGTCAGTTTGAGATTTATGATAATACCAGTACTGCAGACTTCAGAAGGAGTGGTGCAACATGTCCTTAATATTATGAAGAAAATACTGTGGGGCATTTTGTGTAATCAAGGTCTTTGGTTTTCCTTGCCCACAAAATATGTAGGGAGGAGTAGAGGAGATCCCGGTGGGTTAAAAGAGAACATTCACAGTTGAACTGAGCTCAGCTGGCTGCCATAGCTAATGTGATTTATTCTAACCATAGGTATTTCAAATAAAGGGATTCTAAGTCCTTTAGGAGGCATTTACCAAAAAGATTTGACTGCAGTAGGATTTTACTAATTATTATTATACAAATTGTTGCTAAAAGAAGAATAAAAAAACCAATGTGGAGCAAATGCAGAGATAAACTGAATTTTGAATTGGTGGAGTCCTTGGGATTTTGTCTTTTCTTTTGTATACTGTATACTTGCCAGGAACACATGGATAAAAAATGAGTTCCTAAGCATAAACCATTTTGTATGATGTGAATCTTATAATGATGAATCAAAGATAATTTGATTCATACGGCATTTTTCCACACACCTACTCATCTCGAGGAAGAAGGAGAAACGAATCTGCCTTTCCACCTACATAGCAACACAAGGCGCCTGAACTTAGGTAAAATAAGCTCCTAGTGTTGATATAGTTGCTTGGATAGATATATTTATCGTGTTCTAAGTAAATGTGAAAGAAATGCCAAAGAAAGAATTTGCTGTCCCAAGGATGGGTTCAAAAATACAAAATGTCAATACCTCTCCTTGTGCTTTCCTTCCATTTACCATCAGCAGGCTAATATTGGATTTTCAGTAAAAAAAGTGACTGAATAACTTTTGTTTGTAATTTGTCATCATACTGGGAACTCTTTTTTGCTATTGTCATTAATTGTTCTAAACCAAAATCAACCTAAAGAAGGGTCTTTGAACCTCCTTTCCTTAAAATACAGCTCTGTGGCAAAGGCTTTCTGTTAGTATTTAACAGTTTTTTTGGATTGAAGTTCAAATGGTAGGATTTGCCCTAACTTCAGAGAGCTATGGTTGCACACTGTATACCAATGAGGTAGAGTAGTTGCTTATCAAGTAAGTATCTCACACACAAGGGTATTTCAGAAATCAAATCATGCTGCTTCATTCTGAAAGCAGAGTTTTCTTAAATACCATGCAAGAATCACAATTGATCAAACATACATTCTGTGTCTATGCAGAATTTGTTTAATTTTTTTCTTTTACCAGGCAGAGCTTAACGTATGGTCACAGAAGATCTTCCTGATCTAAGTTTACAAGCAGTTTATGCTGACAGACTTGTAAAAACAAACTTTTCTTATTCCCTTTCTCAGAGGAATCTCAGCTCTGGGGAAAGGGGAAGTAGAGGTAAGTAGGTGACTGCAGACACCATCACCCGGACAAGGTTGATTTTTTGGCTCTGGACAGGACTGGGATGCTTCCAAGGCAGGTCCCCTGCCACTGTGGTATGTGGCAGGGAGGAGGCCAGGGTATGTCCTGGCACCTCAGGCTGCCCCTGTGCTCTATCTTGCTGGAAGTTCATGCTTGTCTCTTCATGAAGAGCTGCCACCACCTCATTTTGATGCTGATGAAATGGTCCACAGGACCATTGCCTCCAGCCTTCTCACCTGTAAAAGCCAGCTGCAGTGATTACTGCTTGGCTATTGGATAAAAGGGAGTGATTAGAACGAATTCCCTGCCTTATTTATTGCATTTAACACTGGACAAACTCATTTTTTCTCCAAGAAATGAGGAGAAACTAAAAGAGTGGATGTTTCTACTTCTAATGGCCAAGCCTTCGCGGTTCATTGTGCTGCACTTTGGGTCTGGATTGTGGCTTTGCACTACATTGAGTGAAAGGCCCTGATGTTACTGCATGCATTCACTTTGGAGTCTCATGGACACTTTAAATCACTTTCTCCTTTCCTTTATTTTTATTCCTTTCCCACTGTATGAAGCTGAACCTATTTAACAGAAGTAAGCCGTGATACAACCCAAAAGGGAAGGAATTTATAGATGAGGAGTTTTGTGATATACATTCACTGAAAAATTGTTGCAAAAATGTAATGCTGTTAAATGATAAAGTATCTGGATGGTAATTTTGCTTAAGCAAATGCAACGCATCTCTGAATTAAAAGGACAATCAGAATAATGATCACTTTAGAGACAATTAAATCTGGTGACTTGTAAAATCTCTTTTATCAGCAGTTGCAGTGAGCAAAGGGTTTTGCTTATCCCAACATTTTATCAGAAGTGTATTAATAAAAAGGTAGATAATTGTATGTATTTTATATGTTTAACTTTTCTGCATTTAAAAAGGATTTTTCTTTATCTTCATTTACTGCGAACCTTGGATAAATTTGATCAATACAGTTTTAGATATTGCACATAAGAGTCCATGTGAAAATGAGGGAAGAAGACAATTTATGCTTTCAAATGTAGGTGTATTGTAGGGTGGTATATAAAGTATGAAGGAAATACACAGAGGCTTTGGCTTGCTCACTTGAAACAAAATGGTCATTTCATACCTTAAAGAAAAATGGTGTACAAAATAAGATAAAGTAAAGCAAGAAGTAAATAGGCTAGGAAACATATTTTAAATCCTAAAAGACTTTATCATCTAGTTCAATTGATGTCTGACTATGTGAACTCTACTGAGAGCAGTCTGGACTGAAAAAGATTGCTGTGGATGTCACTCGAGCAAGGGTGGTAGGCAGGGAGCTGGTTTCACAAAGACACAGGCGAAGAAATTATGGTACCATATTTTGTCCAGTTTACAACTGAATGGATAGTTTGATGGAAGGTACTTAACATTTAATTTTATTCTCTTCAAAATAATCTGTCCATGAGCAAAGCTTCTGCCTAACCCTATCAATTACTAGTTGGGTTATGCCCTGGAGTATGAGAGTTTATTGCCCTATGAAATTGTTATTGTTCTATCTACTGCAGCATAGTTTGTTCTCATTTTTCATATAAATATCTAATGAACATTCCAAACTATGAAAAATGAAACCCTTTCAGTGACTTCAGAGGGAGCTATGCAGTATGAAATAGGATTTCTAGAAGCAAACTTAATGAAATTGGCAAACTCAAGTCAGTAAGCAATTTTGTCTTGTTAAATTTATTGCTATAAATACAATTATTATAGATGCATGGGAAATGATTTTTTCACCATCTAATATGAGAACTTGACTTTAAAATACTGCATTTACTAGATAGGTACAAACAGAAATAGATGTAGGAAGTCACCATATTTGAATATATAGCAAGAAGGGGTTCAGTATGTACCAGGTAACTGTTAGGCTATTGTAAAAGTCACTAAGAAAATATATCTGGGATTATTCTGTAATTAGTGTTTTGAATCATTAATAAAAACATAAAAAAGTCTTCTTGACTCCAGAGTACTGAAATGCTTGTCAAATATATCTGGTCCTTGATTTCAGTTGTCCTAGAAACTAAAGAACTTGTTACTTCAAAAAGACTTTCATACAGCCTTTAGAGATGTGCGTATATGCCTGTACATTCAGATTCTTGCATATGCTGTTTTTCTTGGCCAGTTTTCTGGGGTCCACAAAAAAAATCTGCAGACGCACATATGGGGATATAAAAATATATCTACAGTTTTAGATACTAGAATATTCTGAGAAGCTGCATAGAAATGTGTCTAAATATACTTGGCAGATCAGTTCCTAAAAGAGGGGGAAAAGTGATGGATATATATGATGAATAAGACCACCAGCTTAACAAGAAAGCAAAGCTGCAAAGTACATGCAACGTTGGGAAGACTTTGCCATGGCTTTAGAATCAAACTATGTTTTTTGGAGCTTAAGACTGTAATAATGAAAAAAGTAAAAGGAAAATTGATCTTTAGGCACTGCAAAGTTTAGGCTTATTGATGTTGAGGGAAGCCCTGGACCACCTACTATAGCTTTTACCTGTGTTCAGGGGGACTAAGTATACTAATGAAGAAAAATTCTAGCAAGGACTTTTGATGAGCATAAGTGCACCTTCTCTCAAAAAGCCCTTCAGCTGGAGATTATTGAAGTCTAGAACAATGTGTCAGCACATATAGTTATTCTTCCACTCTTCCACTATGAGTCATAGCCAGAAAAGAACTATCAGGGAAGATGAACCTTTGGTCAGACCCATAACGGCTGTTCTCCAGTAGAGATTCCCTTGCAACTGGAAATCCAGTAAGCTTGGTTAGCAAAATTTAATTAAATCACAGCTGGCAGGAAACTTTCAGCCACAAATGTGGGAAAAAAAAAAAAAGTAAGACTATTCCAAATAAAAATATGGAACTAAATCCTTCTGCAGAGATGTAAAATAGTATCCTTTCCTGTCACAGATACAATTTTATTAGAAGAAAAGAGTTTTGTCCCTTCTAGACTTCAATCATAATAATAATATTGTAATAATAGGCCTTTTTCCTAGTCTCTTCAGTAACAAAATGCAACAAATAATTTATTCCTTGAATTTCTTATTTTTCATTATTAATTATCAACAAAGTGTGTACAGGTGATTGCTGCCTGTATGTGGTCTGAGAAGCGATGGTGAGAGTTTTTATCCCTTTGTGAAAATTCCGTGAAATCAGCTGAGGAATGAATTTATGTTCAAAATCCACTGTAACTGCCCAGGGACATGCTGCTTTCCTGTAATGAACAGGGCTTATTTCTGACAGAGTATTGGTATCCATCTCTTAGTGGGGTGGAACTCTGCATACCCAAACTTACATGACAGTAATTTTTTTTCCAGTTGCATCCTGTCTGTGATTTTGGGTGAGTCATCTAAGTCCCACCGTTCTGGTTCATGCTTGGAAAGGAGGACCCTGGCTTTGTAGACAGAAGTATCTGATGAGAATTGAAGAGATAATTTGACAAATATTCTGAAAATAGTTTGAAGGTACTCAATAGGAAAATACCAGGAGTCTGGGGTATAATTAAAATATTTTCTTATCTCCTCTATTGCTAGTCACTAGGTTTAGCACTTGAGAGAAGCTGGGCTTCTTCCTGGCTGGCTCTGAGAATAAAATCTATGTTATCTATTAAGACATGATCTTGATAATTTCTCAGAATTTGCAACTTCAGAAGGCAGCTCTATGTGCATGTCCTTGTGTTAGTTTTTTTTGATAGGTCCTTGCCTGTTTAATTTCACTGCCCCTGTCTCAGGGACCTAGACTAAATTCTCCAGTGCCGTAGGCATCATTTCACTGTTTCTTGTTAAAAAAACTTGTCTGTTGGCTTTGATTTTAAATCAGGCTCTCACTGTGCCCTAGTGGAGCTTGGCATGCAACGCCGATCCGATGCATGCAACTTGGAAAAAAGCGTAGCAACACTGTGAGAGCAGGAATTCAATTTAGGAAGTCCCATGTGGGATTGCCTCTGGACTTTTGTCATCTGCAGCCTTGCCCTTCAGCTTCTAAAGGACTAACCTGAATCTAACAGCCACACAGATGGCTAAAGGTGATTTCTAGGCTATTAGTATATTATTTTCCAATAAAAAATCCACATCGAAAGAAGCTGATCAGTAGCTAATTCTATTGTACATAGTCTTGTGCTATTAATGCCCTTTTTCCAGTTAGGATTTTACAACAAAGACTTGCTGCTGGAATCTCTTTAGGGCCATGACAGATGCGTTTCCTTCCTTAAGTACTTTTGGTCTTCACTACAGTTATGGTGGTGAGGAGACTAGGCATTGCTGTTCTGTTTCACATGTGGCGGCATAGGACACTGCCTTTTCATGGGACGGGGGGAGGTATGGTGTGTAACAGACACAGGGTCTGTGAAACACTAGAAGTCTTTTGTAGGTATTCTCATCCAGAGGGAGTTTCCAGAGAATAACGTTGTATTGTGACTGTATTTTTTGGAGATAGGAGACTAAATGAGAAGCTGAAGACCCTTAGAGTCCCTTTTCTGGTCCTCTCCTCCCTACCAACTGTAATCTCACGCTTCATGTTTTTCTACCTATGCAAGAGATTAATTGTAAGTCAAGTGCATAGAAGTTTTACAGGAGAGGAAAAATTGTGAATGTGTAAGTGGAAAATTGTTGCTGTTTTGGTATATAGTTAGCTATAGAAAGGCGGTAATAAAACACAGCAACACGGTCTCCTTTCAAGACATGAAAGGGACACTTTATTGTAACACTTCCTTCCTTATGTACACTCAAATGCTACGCCAAGACCAGAACACAGCTCATTGGTCAGAGCAAGCAACACCTCTTGCAAGGTGTTTTTACTGTAAACAATACAATTTCTCACAGTACACATTCTGTAAATAATAGCAGGTGCATCTTTGTTTGAGATTCTTTCATTTCTATTTTTCTCCAAACTTATGAGAAAGCTTGTACTTCTCAGGCAGTCCATGGGAAAGCTTCCCTGTTTTCACACTTTCCCAGGCTGCGCATCCACAGTAAATGGCTAAACTTTGGTTACTAGGATAGCTATGCACTATGTAGTTCACTTCATATGGAAAACCTGCCAATGATTAGTTTGTGTATCAAGAAGTAAAACTGTCATTGTGAAAACATTTTACAGTTTTACAAAAACTCAGATGAGTTATGTTTGGACACTGAGATCTTTATGCATTTGCCCAAGGAGCCCAAATCTGAAGCCTGAAGCTGGAGCATATCTTGCAGATTGTACACAATATCTGGTATGGGTTCCAGTAGACCTCGTGTGCACATACCACTGTGTGGAAGTGCATGAGCACAGCAAGGTCACTGTCCCTGACTTGTCTTCTTACATCTGTAAACAGATGTTTTACACAGTGGCTTGGGTGTCTTAAACTGGTATATGTATATAATATTGCTTTTTTCAATGCAATTAAATTTATTTTCAGTCAAGCTATCAGGAACAGTATTCTGCAGTTAATTTCTTTTTTTCCTCCCATATTCCTTTTATTTTCATTTTTTTGGCTACTCTGTTCTAAAATAAGTTAGTCCTTCTGCAAGAAACAAACACAAGAAAAAAGAGGGCAAAACATTTGTGCTCTTCAGGCCTGTCTTTTGCTTTTTACTATTTGTTGTGGTTTAACCTCAGCTGGCAGCTAAGCCCTGCACAGCCCTTTGCTCATTCAGTCTCACAGCAGGATTGGATAGAGAATCAGAAGGTTAAAAGTGAGAAAACTCACGGGTTGAGATAAAGACGGTTTAAAAGGTAAAGCAAAAGCTGTGCACACAAGCAGAGCAAAACAAGGAGCTCATTCACCACTTGCCATGGGCAGGCAGGTGTTCAGCCATGCCCAGGAGAGAAGGGCTCCATCCTGGCCTGGGGAAGACAAACACCACCACTCCAAATGTCCCTCCCCTTTTTTCTCCCCTCCAGCTCTATATGCTGAGCATGACACGATATGGTCTAAAATACCCCTTTGGTCTCTTAGGGGTCAGCTGTCCCTGCTGTGTCCCTTTCCAAATCCTTGTACACCCCCAGCCTCCTCCCTTGGGGTGTGAGGCAGACAAGTCCTTGGCTCTGAGTAAGCACTGCTCAGCAATGATAAAAGCATCCCTGAGTTATCGACATTATTCTTGTCCTAAGTCCAAAACATGCACTGCATGCTCTAATGCAAAGAAATTTAGCTCTATTCCAGCCAAAACCTGCACACAATTGAAATTGATTTCCTTCTTTTCCATCTTTCCATCACTGGAAACTTTCTAAATGGTGGAAAAGGGATGCTGTTTCTTCAAACACTGAATCCAGTGGAACTTAGTAAATCTTTGGCTGGTTATAATCTTTCTAATGTAGAGAAAAATATTCTCAAAGTTGTAGTATTTTGGCTGCTAACAGAAATCAGAATATGAAAAAGTAAAAATTTTAACACTTAAATTTCTAGTAACTTTTATCGAGTTCTTCTGGGATTTGAAAATATGCATTTAACTTGAAAATTTCAATTTCTCTCATAATAGGTTTATTATGACAGATTTGGAAGACCCTTGTTCCTTTCCTTTTTCTTGTAGCGTAAGTATGTATTTCACTGGGGAAACTTCTTTAAATAAGCAGAGCAAGAAAGTTCTTTGGAAGTCTGGAGAATAAAGGATTCATTCCTATTGCTTTTTTTTTCCCCACTTCAAAACTTGACAGTGATTAATCATAAAGCATTGCAAACAAAGGTGTATTATTATTTTAGCAGTAGGTATTTGCCAAAGATTTTGTTTTAGGATCAGCACTATTATTTGTGCATTACACTGAACAATGAGTGATTGTAGCACATCTCTCCAGTCCTTGCTTGCTTTGTTATCTTCTCTTTGTCTTCTATGTTATCTTCATTTTTTTTATCCTCACTTGCTACTTTTGTCAAAAAATATAGAATAGATTTTTTGTTACTTAAAGGTGGAGTTTCTTTCTCATGAGTCCATGGGGCTAATCATGTATCTTTATTCAAGGTATAACCCAGAGTAAATTTAAGGACCTTCATTTTCCCCATTTCATCTGTTGACAGATTTGATGGGAAGTACATTTCAGAATTAATTAATTTTGAAAACATGTATTTCTGTATTTTTCTTTTATAATGTGTGAGATATAAGTGCTCCATGAATAATAGATTTTTGTCTGGTATAATTTTTGATAGGGAAATCTTTTGGGAAAAAGAAAAACATAATGGAGGATGCTTAAAAATGTTACATGTAATTAATTGTCTTAAATTACTGAAACCACATGATCAGATGAGTAGTGTGGACAGAGAAAAATCCTTGAGGCCCTTGATAAGATACTTTGTTTATCAAAGGTCTATGTGGAGGAGATGAACACGGAAATAGTCTTTTATTTCATCTTGTATTAACAGCATAATAGTGTCCACTATCGTGCAATGCTCATAAAAGCTATTTTGTACTTGGTAACTATATTTTTTTGTGTCATTGTTGGCATGTTTTTTTGTCTCTTTCTCTCAAAAATATGGTGGATCTATCAAACCTTGTATTAGAAGGGGGTGAAATGCAGACATCTTTTGTCAGTTACTATATACCATGAATACATAATCTATGACAAAGCAACCATTGTATTCAATTTCTTTCACAGCTAATGGCGATTTACTGTAGTACAGGTATTATTTGCATGAAAAGAGTTTAGATCTGGAGCATTCTAATATTAAATCAGATGGAAATAAACCTATAGAGCTTGGAAGTTTTCATCTCTGGTAAAACAAAGAAGAGTTCTTCTGTGTGGCAAGGATTAAACCGTGGTCCAACCACCGTCCTAGTGTTTGATCTGTTTTCCATGTCTTAAACCTTACTTCCCTTTGACAGCTACGTTAGAAGTATCTAGATTTCCCTTGTACTGTAATGTTAATTCTGAACAGAGTTGCATCCATTCATCTGATGTCACTGAGCAGCTTGGCTGGGGTTGTGTGAAATCCATGTGTTCTAGCTGAGACTTTCCAAGTTTTGACTAGGAGAGCAAAACCTCTTCTTCCCATTGGCTGCCATTCTTTCCAGGGGATTTTACATTAGCTGTGCACTTGCATGGAAAGAGCAGGTTTTTCTCCCTGCGTGGATTGCAGCTTTCTTGCCGTGTTTTTCTGATTTTGATGTTATGTAGAGCCTTTGTTCCTTTGACGATGTTCGTGAAAAAGAAGCCATGTTTCTAGCATCTGAAAAAAGGATAGGTATGGTTAAATCCTGTCCTAGTACAACTACTGATAGACTACATAATATTTGATTCTGTTTGCTAGTCCTTTCCCAATGAGGCATCCCCACTGTTACAGAAATAGTTATCTGTATCAGATAACTGATCAGATCTCCTATCCAGAATCCTTAGGATATGCCTGCTGTATCATTTACAAGGTAGGATTAATTCTGAAGATTAATTTGATATTTGTGTCCTCAAACAAAAACCAGATGTGAGTAATTAGAGATTCAATAAAAGTAAACACTACCGTATTTATGCAATTTGTTTTATATGCTAAGGAAGCTTTCCTGTCTGGCCATCCCAGAGCCTCTCTGGCAGTCGCTGTCAGACCACCTGAGCTGGGTCTGAATCGCCTTCACAGGGGGCAGTGTAGGATGCCCTGCTTCACGCCCTGTGCTCACTCCACAGTCAGACAAGGATTCCTCACCTTTTGCATTCTGGGTGCCCAGTCACCCGTCAGTGGCACAGGTACCCATGCCCTTTGTTGTGTGAAAGATTGGCACCAGCTCACTGCCTCTTGCCTCAGGCTCCTGCCCACCAGAGCTCAACCTGAAGCTCTCTGCAGCTGCTCAGGGAGACGCCTGCACTGATGCATGCACATAGTATCTTTTGTGCAAGATCAGGCACCTACCTTTTCAGTATTTATTATACTTCAGAATTAAAACTGTTTCAGTGCTTTTACTCTTGTACCAATGTTTCTACATTGTCATTACATGCCTTACATGCCTGTGTTCAGTTTGCAATCTCTCTTTAATTGCGGGCATGAACACGTGTTCACTGAACACTTTCCAGTGGCTTCTTCCTTCAGCTGTAAATTCTCAGGCCTGTTGCAGCTCTCTGAGGATGTCCCCTGGTTAGCAATTTTTGTCCCAATGTTTTTTTTTTTTCTCTAGACCTTTATGAATTCAGTTAATCCTTTATCCCAACATGCTCCAACAAATGAGCAATTAGCTGATCTGCTCACTCCTGAACTTCTTCTCAAGAGATATTTTACCACTTGCTATTAAATGCATAGACACAGAAGGCTCTTGGTATTACATGCATGGAGACAATGCAGCAAACTTTCTTAGATCTACAGGATCTGTGTGGCCAACTTGAATTCAGTTACATTTTTAAAATTAAGCTAGACTTCTGTAAGTTTATATGTGCACATCTGCAGAGTCACTAACTCCTTCATTTTACTGCTGTGTTATAGAAGAAGTATTGCTGATTGTTAATATTGCTGTATTTTCAACTGGTGTAAAGAAACATAAAGACCTGAAGCAATATATAAGATTTAGCTTTATTCTCTCAGTTTTTTATTACCCACAATGATGAGATATGGTCAGCAGATAAACTTCCTTAATATTTTTAGATCCTAATTGTGTTTTTACCCAAGTGTCTGGCTCTCAAAGAACTTTGAACTCAGATAAATAGTTGGGTGCTAACATCAAAATAGATATATATAGATATATGAATTTTGAAAATGTAACTTGCAGCCTAGATACTTAATGAAATAAAAGCTAGCCTTCCTAATTTTTAGTATAACTTGATAACAAAACTTAATAATATACAAGTTATTGTGCTTGGAAGAATGAGGGAGGTGGATGTCTGTTTTTGATTAAAAAGGTGCAACCAGACTGAGTTGTTTACAAACTGAAGTTAGAAACATTAAAAATTAAATTGATTAAGAGGGATTTTTTTTTTTCAGGAAAGATAATTATAAATAATTTCAGAAATTTCTACAGCAGTGTGGGACAGCCTTCATGCCATAAAATGCTTATTTTTTTAACTATGTACATTTCAGCTCACATGGAAACCATTTGATCCAGACATTACAGGGTAGCATTCTTTGACTGACTACATATGCAACCAACCAGAAATTGTATTTCCATTGTATTGAAAACTCTGCTACTAAAAAGAAGTTAAAACAAATATTGATTTTTTTTGGTGAAATTTCAGAAATACATAGAGAAAATAAAACATTTATTTCTCAAATATTTAATTGCTTTTCCTCAGTAAGGCTGACATGTTATTTTGTACTGATTTAAAAAAAAAAAACAAGTAAAAAACCCTCTAAACTATACATTGAAAATTCAAATTTTATCTTAATGTTTTAACATTTCTAAAGTAAAAAATCCAACCACTAAGTAATTTCATATTTTAAAATATCTTCAAACAAAATATTTAATTTTTAATGAAACGCTCTTTCCAAAAGTTAGGCCTTTGAAAAATATTCTGATCACCCTTGAGTGGAAGAGGCCAAGGTAGATGGTAACAATTGTCCCTTAGGCTTGAAAAATCTTTTCTCTTTTAGTCTAATTGATGAACTGAGCCCTTGATATATTACGCAATATCTGTAAGATAATCATGATTTAAAGGGAAACTCCATGGCTGAAGTCATCATGTCCCCTGATGAAAATTTCTATTAAAGTAGACAGCGCCTCTTGAGCACCAGCTTGCAAGTGGGCACTTGAATAATGTGAGCAAGGCCCTAACTTCAGTGTAGGCTATGTAGAGAATTTATGCAGTAAACCCCATTTTATCCCTGTGCATCTCCATTTTGTTGTAGGAGACTGTGAATCTATATCATATTTAATTTCTTGGCATTGGATTTACTTACAAGATTCTTTGTCACAAGTGATCCCTTCTTGATTTTCCTCACAATTTTGTGTGTATAATTTCATATTGAGAAAACCACTGAATTATCATTTTGCAGTTTCAGAAAAAGAATTAGATGACAGTAATTTTTGAGGCTATTTTGTTTTGAATTTCCAACTTGAGGCTTTTTTTGTATGTCACACTCAAGCTCAAACTTCACTAGTCAAACTCAGAATTATCTTCATTAAAGTTAAGTAATTCTTTATATGCAAACCATTTTGATGGTTCAAATGACAAGAAAACAAATATTGGATTAATAGAGATAACCTAATCTAAATAACACATACCTAATTTTAAGAATAAATTCCTTATATTGAACTTTAGGAATGTTGTTCCTAAATGCATGAAGAAAGATAAAAATTGATTTTACTACATCTGTTCTTGATGATAGCAAAAAGCAGAAGTTTTTTTTTTTTTGTTAATACAAGAGAATTGGGATTGTTTTATGACCACAAAGAAGAAGAATGTCTTCACTTCACAAAGCAGACCATGAAGTTTCAGAAGGAGAACATTAATCACAGCACTGTTTTTCTTCAAAGGCATAATTAAAAGTTGGGTTCCCCTGCCTGTGTACAGAATTTCAGTTTAAAGGAGGTGACTGGATGCAATCCCTGAACACCATCATAGATTAAGAAACATGCAAAGGAGAAGTAGGATAGCAGCCTAGTATTAAAATCAGACAACCCAGGACAATTTAACTGAAAACAGTCTTTTATACCACCAGTAAAATATTCAAAATAAACAAGGTGAGGAATGGAATAAAAACTGATAAAGAGGTCTGCAGGGAGCAAAATATTCTAAAAGACGAAAGATTATATTTATTTAGAAATAAATGTTTTAACAAAATTCTGTCCTTCTTGTGGTGGACTTCCTTTGCCTGCTTTAACATATCAATAAGGAATGCTATCAGGTCCTATGTTATCTTCATGATCGTCTATGAGCTATTGTGGATTGTGACTTGGGACCTGTACTTGGAAGCAAACTGATGTTTTTTATGCCTGAATTTTCTGTAGAATTTCTTTGAATTGGCTGTTAGCATCTCAACTACCCAGAATATCAAATCCAAATCTTTGCAACTAGTCAGGCTCATTAATATGGAGAATTGGAGAGAAATGGAGGAAAGAATTAGGGCCATATTTAAGAAAATTTACTTTTCAAGGAAAATACTTTGGGTAACCACATTCTAGGCTTTGAGTTCATGCTATTACTTTTATATAAATCAGAACTGATGCTACTTTAAAAGCAAAATTTGAAAATATTTTAGATTTTATTAAATTCCTTTTCATAACCTAGGTTCTCTAGATCTTTAGAAAAGAAAAAAATCCCAAAATATAGAGGGTCTTCTTTCCTCTTTAAGAATGTACCTGGCATGCAGACAGAAAACAGAAAATCACAATGTATTTTTTTTTCATATTATGCCTCTACAAGTTCTAAATCTGCAAGTAGCAAGAACAGTGGTTCCCCAGAGGGAAATATTTATATCCACTGTGATCATAAAAAGACATAGCTATGAAAGCATTGCAACAGCTGACCAGTAAATGTAAGTGGAGGCCTATCTCAATTACATTGTTTTGGAGTTTGACTGGGCATCCCATATCCTTCATGAAGTAATTATCCAGGGAGTCACTGTGGAGAGGAAACATCCTCTCTCACAACCTTCTAGGATTCATTCTTTTCAGAGTTTTTTTCTGAGTGGCTAGGTGATTTTTACCCATTCATAAACATCTCCACTAGAGATTTTTCTTTTAGCCTTTCACTTTCAAGACTGTGAAAGTTGACTTTCATTTACACAAATAGCACTAAAAATAAAATGATAAAAATGTGTTGTTTGTAGGTTGTTCTGTTTTTTTTTTCAAATCTGAAAAAATAAATAATCTGAAGGTCTGGAAATGGTGGGAATATTCTTTGCAGTTATTTTCCAGCAGATGCTGGTGTACTGTAGTACTACATTTGGAACTGTTTCTTCTGGGAGAAAAAAAAAAAGAAAAAAAACAGAAAGAGGATCTTTTACTTTTCAGAATGGAAGTGCAAAATAGGAGATCTCTCCTGTTTCATGTCACCTGAGAAGCTGACTGATAACTGAAGCCAGTAGCCAATGGTCTCACATAGTGATAGAGCTGGATTATTCTCTCTTCCTTTTCTAATTTAGAATTAGCATCTGCTTCGACCGCAGTGTAAGGATCTGTGTGAGCACATGTGCTTGTGAAATATGCATGGCTGTATGCATGTGAGTTACACATGCATACATAGAAATGTGAAAATCAGGTTCAAAAGGAGTGGCTGAGTTGTATTTATCAGAATGCTGTGTGTTCATTCATGGTCTTGCTTATTGCTTTCAATATTTTTTTTTTTTAAGTATTAATAAATGTAAGACTCAACAATAAACCCTTTGCTAAAAAGCCTTTTCTAAAACACTATAATAAAAAAGAGAGACTTTGCTCTCCTAACAGCTGTTAATTTTGAGTAGAAAGGCTCATAATTGTACCTGACATGTTAGTGAAAAAGCATCACCGACCTTGTGCAATAAAAAAATCTTTGTCATAAATAGTAAGGGATTTTGGGGAGATACAGTTTTACTTAAGTGAAGGAAATAAGACACCAATATATGGGTTTGAGATGCAGAATGTTTTTGTCTGTTCAAAGGTTGTAACAAAATCTCTCATTCTCCATTATATTTAACTGTACTGTATATTAAGTGTCACTTTTGTCAATTTAGAGTAAATTCCCGTTCATTTACTTATTTTAAAAAATCATTTTCTTTCTGTTACCTTACATCAAAAAGTACTGCCACTGGCTGAAGAATTAACTGCCTTTGCAGAAGTAAGTCAGCGAATTTTTTGCTGAGGTATTTGGTGATCTGGGGAAATGAAAAGCCACAAGAGTTTGGTTTGTTTCTGTAGTGCAGATAGTTTGTGGCTGCAGTGAAAGAGGTGCACTGGAATGGGATTTTTTTTAACCAGATTTGGACATGAATAGCAGGCAAGATGCCATGGCATTGGCTTTGGTGGAAGCACAGAGCATGCCGAATGCTCAGGTTCTCGCTCATTAAGCTAAGCTACCCTGAAGCCTGCACACCAGCATCAGTGAGAGTATAATTTCTTGGAGTAGTTAAATAAAGGTAGCTCTGGATAAAATGCATGGCTGCATTCAGACCTCCCATTAATAGCACTCTGGCATTAAGGAAACATTTAATTTTGAATTATTGCTGATGAAATTTTATCTTCAGCTTACAATTATATCTTCCTAGATGTCACTCCCTGTTGACTCACACTCTAGAAAATTATTCTTAAGGGAATCTAGGGACACATAAGAGGATGGCAGGTTGTTTTTTGTTTAAATAATAATTGCTAGAAGTGACTGATTATCAACACCAGTAAAAGTCCCATGCAGAACAGTTACTTACCTTACTTTTCTTTAACATTCTGATTTCTTACCATCCAAGTTCAAGAAATAATGAACTCTCTGCTTAAAAAGAATAACTTGATGGATTGACTAAGTGACATAACTATTCTGATTTTTGTCAACATAACTAGAGTTCGGAGCATCTTGTAGTTTTTAGTATCTTCAATAATTTTCATATTGATCTAGGTTTTGGCAATTGGAACATTCTTTCAGTATCACTGGGTCTAGATTTTCTAGACTTTCAATATAACAAGGGGAAAGACTGGAAGAGGAGGAGAAATGCACTTGTGTGTTTCTCCTTATGTTCTTCTGTGTCATGTCATATTGTCAGAAGTGTGCAGTCTTCTGTCAGACAGAGGCTCTGTCTGCCTGCAGGAGCACCCTGTGGGTCTCACAGGAGTTTCTTGATGAGGCTTCTTCTGAGTCTCTGACATCTGTTCTCTTACTAGGAATAGGAACTTATCTGCCTTCACATATTTCTGTAATGTTTTTTGGAAACTTTCTAGAGACCTACATTAAAATTTTGTTGGCCTAATGACGAGTGATGTATAACTCATAGTAAAAAACGACATGTGTACTTGAAGGCAGCTGAGAAACTCCTGCCAGGTAGGACTGGATCCCAGATATGGCCTGGTTATTTCTCTTGAGCTTTTCCAGGAACAACGTGATTTGTGATGAAGCTACATGAAATAATTGGCATGTAATGCTGTGCGCTGAGTCAGGTGAGGTAAACCTCCTTATGATAACAAATAGATTGTCAAAGTGCATAGCTTGATCCCTTCCCTATTACAATGGTGAGGCTACTTACATTTATGAGGGGAAATAGTTTAGAGGGTAAAATGGTTCTGAGTAGTACAGTTCAGGTCCCAGCAGTGATCACTTGAACTGAAAACTGTCTTCAACTTTCTCGATACAAAAACAGGGACCATTCTTACATATCCTACTTAGCTGATCCATAATGTACTGCTTAATCCTAGCTGGGGTGGGAGACAATTCAGCACTTGTATTTGCATTGAGTTTCACCGTTCAGTCTTTTTCTCAGGAAATTAATTTGCTTGTACAAGTTTTCTACCAAGTCTGCTTGCTAATTTCCAAATGCACTTTTAATATCTTCTGACACACAAGTTCATATAGTCAAGTATTTAATGGTTTACAATCAGCATGGCATCTTGTGACTTCAAAACCCACATAGTCAAAAATCAGTATTTATTATTATAAATATTATTATGTTACCTACTAAAATTATGCAGGTACTACTCATCTATTTTCTTTTCCATTTGTCTCGTTGTTGTGAGACCACAAAAAGAGGGTTATTTATCCACTGTACTGACAATATCTTCAGAGATCTCTTTATTTTTTTCTTATTTTGGTTTGGTTTGGTTATGTTTGTTTGTTTAGTGATAACCTGTGTTCCCACAAGCTGTGCTATACAGAGTACCTGTAAGCAAAGGAAGCCTAGCCTGAAGCAATTTTTTTAAGATGTGATTTTTATCTCAACATAGACAAAAACATGTTGTTGTAGACCAGCTCTGATTATGTCTCTGTTTTCAAAAGCACATCAATTTCCAGCTGTAACCATGGTGTGGAGTGGCTGGACTGAGCCCCTTATCAGGAATAAGGCAGCTCCTGCCTTGAGCCTGATTTCCAGTTCCCACCGCTGCTCTCCTTCCCTTTATCATTCCCTTTCCCCAGCTGCTGGGTATGGCATTTGATAGCTGCTGGACAGAAGACAAATGGAGACTTGTCATCATGGACACAAGGTAGTTCGTACTGACTGTTCTATTCCTCCAATCAAGCTCTGCGCTGACTGAGGACAACCTTGGCTTTACAAATCTGAAAACAGGGGAAAGAGGCTTAGCAGAATTTGGTGGTAAAGCTTAATTTTCCTCTACAGTAGCCGAAGAACTACTTTCCTTCAGTGCCCTCTTAATGTCTTTGAAATGTGTCATAGATGCAAACTCTTAATTTCATCTCCTGTGTCATACATGAATTAAGGAATGGGTACCGTAGCAGTGGGTACAATTACTGATGTCTGTTTGTAGTAGCTACCTGAGCTGAGTCTGTCTGGCTGACTCCTTTCCTTACCTCAATAACTTTAGTGCAGCACTCTCTGAAGCCTCATCATATGTCCTTTTAATTGATGAGGCTTAAACGCATAATTTTCTTTTCAGTAAGAGGAAAGTTAGCTCTAATTTCCTTATACAAATGTTAGATTTATCACCATTTTAGCCAAGGGAAATTTAGACCAATGCATTTTTTTTAAAGTACATCTCCAGATAATGAAGGATCTTAGAAACCAGCAACAGAGACAAGCAGTCATCATGCCAAATCAGTCAGAAATGCTGACGGAGTGAAACACAATTTATTCTTATAATTCAGAGCCATAAATTCTCTTGAGACCTTAGATGTCTGAACCATCTGCCCTTTGGCACCTCTGCAGCAAATGGTAAATCCATTGGTATCACGTATGAGACATCTGTTCTCAAGCCCTATTTCTTCTTGATTTGGGGAAATCTCTCTTTTGTTCACACTTGATGAGATTAATCCTAACTACTAGACTTAAACTTGTCCTTTTACTACCTCTGCAGCCTATTTTGGAGGAATAATTATTCGTTATTTAGTTTGCTGGCTCATAGGCATTCTTTTCCTAGGCGCTTCTCTCTCTCTGTGTCTGGGCACTTAGCCCAGGCTGTAGATTTCAAAGGCAGCAGGGTGCCAAGAGGTTAGACACTGTAATGTTGTGAATACCTTTGTGGATCCAGAAACTCATCATTAGCTGAGAATTGATATCCTGTTATTTGTTTGAGCAGCAATTGTATATATGCAATATATAGGCAAGGAAGTATACAAAGTGTTTTGTGAGTTTGAGATAGCCTACACAATTAACTATAAATGTAGCAACAAGGCTGAAGTGCATTTTAGTTCCTGGTAGTACTCAACACATTCTTCAATGCAGAGATTCCAAGATACACAGTACAGTCATGACTGAGGTTGCTGCTGCAATGATGGAATGATGTTTCTTCTACACTATTTTCACTGAAAATAGCCTTTTTAGATACTGCAGTTCTTCATTGCTTGATATCCATTGAACACAAATTGTAGATGGATGTATGCACATTGTTATATATATGCATTTTGTAATATTTGCATTTGATTTTTATGTGGGTAGAATGATTTTTTTTTCCTTAAGGGCCATTGCATGAGTAGAAGTAGTTGAAAAATGCACTTACAAAATGTATGAGGTAACAAGTTATTCCTTTATATCATTTTTAGGATCTGTTTTACCTTTTGTGCTGAATGACTTTGGGGACAGCTGAGAGCTTGGCTTTTTTTTGAGCATTTCTTTTTTCAACATTGAATTGCTGATTGTTAAATTTACAGGATATCTGCTAAATATTTCTCTTCCATTTCAGCCCTGATACTTAAGAAAGAAATTAACGGACTTTGAAGTGTCTATCCCTATAGCCTAATATCAGCTTAAATAATTGGTTAAAGCTTTTCACAGTAAAGTGTCCATATTTTCATTATGAGGTTCAAAAATACCTGGTAAATATAGGGATCATCTGCTATAAAGATTAATTTGTCATTATTGGCAGATTAGTTGTCCTTCATGGGGAGACAGGATATTTGTAAACATGTGAAGAAATTTGTTTCCATAAAAAGGTTCTATATTCCATTTTATAGCAGATAAGAGTAAATTATTTATATTATATTGCACTATTATGCACTATTTATGGATGGTAAAGACCTATACGCAAACAATTTTTTTTAGAAATGGCAGGTATTCTGACTTGAAAATATTTCTTTCATGCAAAGCAGAGAATTCAGGACAAGCCTGCACTATAGAATGAATTTATCAATCAAATAAAAAAATAATATAACATCCCAAGTAACTGATTCATAACTGAAAAAGGCTATATGCTTGCCTTTGACTAAAATTGGGTGATATAATTTGAAAGTTGTTGTTTTTACACTTGCAGTTGATAACTCTGCGCTTCATTTACGCCATGTCTAAACTTAATTCAAACTTAGGATATGTCTGTGAAGTCAATGCGATTCTGCAAAGACAGCACAAAATCTGACAATGAATTCCCAGCATTTTCTAAATATTACATAGAACAGAATAGAATAGAATAGAATAGAGTAGAATATTTCAGTTGGAAGGTACGTGTGATGATCATGTAGGTCATAAAATGCATTGTCTTAGCACTTCCTAATCACTGACAGATGATTGGGGCAGCTTTGAACAATTCCTACTCATTTTTGAAGAAAATAAAGAAAAATACCTTCAGACATACCTTTATTTTGTTTCTTTCACTTAAAGATTAAATACATTAAGCTTAAGAAAGCTTACACAAGGGACCTTGGTAACATCTTCATGTAGATCTACATGCCAAGCTTCTCCTGGCTGGACCCTTGTTTTTGTTCAAATCCTATTGCTGAAGGTGTGCATCAACGTAATTTGTGAAGTACTTTGGAAAAACAGAATTCTAACATTTTGGTAGGACAGACAAGATGGATGAGAAAGTTGGAAAGCCTCCCCATACACAACACAGCCATCTAACTGTGACTTCAGTTGACTAACTGCATTTAATGCAAAGAAACGTATTTATCTCAAGTGATATTATACATCAGAAGATAAATACCAGCATTAATTAAAAATAGAATACATCTTTTAAAACTCATTAAAAATATAACATCTCTTTTAAAACACATTTTTATTCACACTGAAAACAATCTTCACTGTAGAAGTATTTAGATGTAGGGATGCAAAATGTACAGTTTGCTTGTGTTTGTCTAGTAACTTGTCACTTTTGGTAAGAGCTAAATATTTTTTCATTTCCTTAATTTTCTGTGTTTATTAGTGATTAGATTCCCCACAATAAGCTCTAAAGGTTGGAATAACAACATTAAAGAACGAACATTGGTGGGCATTATATGTAGTAATGAGAATCAGGCAATAGGTTTTAGAGAAAAAGTAATTAAAATAAGCAAATCAGCAATCAGAAAGATCACCTATGGTATAGGAAACTGGCAGCAATATGGACTCAGTGATTCATGAAACAGGGTAAAGGAATTTTTCTCTTGAATGCTCAAACACAAATAACAGTGTTGTAATTGGAGAATAGAACTTGCCCTGAACTGGTCTATGAAAACTATTGGAAATCACTAAGTTTCTGCAGAAATCAGCCCCTTTTACTTGGCAGGTAAAATATAAAGATTTCAATCAGCACCCTCTGTCAGGAAGAAATATAAATATCATCTCTGAGTTTGTGTTCATTTGCTGATTAGTAATTTAGAATATTCAGTGTCAGCTTCTTAAATAATTAAGACAACTCATTTACGAATGTCATGATAACAATTAAAAGTGATCTGTATGTATTCTCTGCTGCATACTCTCTGCTGACAAAGCAGAGGTGTGTGACAGTACCTGATCCCAAAGAACCACATGATGAGCATAAGGTAACTAAAGCTGTGGATCCATGGTTCAATGCAACGCTTTGGCAAGGCTGGGTTCTCAGTTGCCATAGATTAGGTAGGTCTGCAGAACTCGGTCCAGTTGAGCCAGAGCATGGTGCTTGACAATAGGCCTCAGAATGTTGTTTAAAAATGTACTTAAAGTATAAAGTAACAGGTAATTGTGTTATATTCCATTTTAATGCAGCCTTAAATGTGTAAGCCTGTACAAAACACATAGATAATGTTACTTTTGGCTGTGCTGTAGTATCTCAGATTAGCACATTGCTTTCTCTACTTGCCTGGCTAGCTAAGAACTATTTGAAGTGTGGATAGTTACTGTGTTAAAATTCTTTTTTTATCCTTTTAATTTTTCCTAGGAGGTGTTTGCATTGCTCAGTCACTCAAAATCCCTCGGGAACCAAGACCAGGAGAATTTGAAAAGATAATTAAACGCTTGTTGGAAACTCCAAATGCTCGAGCAGTGATCATTTTTGCGAATGAAGATGATATTAGGTACCTGTTTCCTAATTATGTGTTTTGAAGATGTTCTTCTTCACAAAGATACTTGATTGGTGGTGGAAAATAGACTAACAGAGAAGTTTCAGGTTCAATCCTATGTAAAATTCTTGGAAATCTGATAATAAAAAAATGAGTCGTAATTATAGAGAGTGCTTGTCCTTTATTCTGTGTAGTTCCAGACTTCTCCTAGCTCCTAGGAGTGCAGTGACAATAGATAGTTATTTGGTGACTGAAAAGGAAGAAACCAATAAGAATGCTAGAAAAATATGGCTAAAGATGAAAGGAATTAACTTGTATATTACTGTATCTTGAGTTCATTGCAGCTGTTGTTGAAAATGCCTTAGACTGTGAAAACTGTAGATTAATTATTGTAAGCTTATGCATAACCAAAATAAATGCTGGGTTTCTCAAGTTCTTTGTAAATGGAATTTAATTGGTCATTTGTTCTTTGTTTGCAGGAGAGTACTGGAAGCAGCCAAAAAAGCTAATCAGTCTGGACATTTCCTCTGGATTGGCTCAGACAGCTGGGGGTCAAAAATTTCACCTGTCCAGCAGCAGGAGGAGATTGCAGAAGGAGCAGTAACCATTCTGCCCAAAAGAACATCCATAGATGGTAAGGACACGTGGCACAAACCTTTCATTTTCTGTCAAAGTTCAAGTACTTTAGGTTCCTTTAAAAATAATTCAAAAATTATGTAGTCTTTGATTACAGGGAATTCAGAAAAGCTTTCCAACCAAGATACATGAGTTGGCCTGATCCAACAATATTTTAATTTATCTGTTGAGATGAGGAGGTGCTGAATGTGCAATTAGGCAATCCTGTGACTGTCTAATAATGATGCCACTTGGAGGTGAGAGCTTCTTAACCATAGCCTGGTCCTTCTTTGGGACAAATAAGGAGAGTATTGGATGAATGATAATGAATCAGATTATTCTCTGGGGAGGAGATTGAGCTGCGTCCTGCTTTCCACTACTAGACTTACTTTAAGAAGCTACTGTGTTAAGAAAGATTCTTACCTGGTGGATAAAGTGGAAGTTGGTTTTTAGTACCTTATTCCTGTGAGGGTACTGGATATAGTAACTCTTAGTGTCGGGGTGAGTGTGCTAATAAGGATATAATTATCTCTTAGTGTCTGGGTGAGTGTGCTAAACTGGTAATTAATTAGGAAAAATGAACACTATTGATGTTACATAGAGAATTTAGCCACGGGAACCTACTTGTAAGGAATCTAATCCAGATGGGATGTGTTAATCATGATTTCATTATGACAGCTGGATTGCAGGGCTAAAGGCTGGTGATATCAAGTTTAAATAGAAATTTTTAGTTCTTCAACTGGTGTTATTGCTTATATAAACAGAAGCAGAATTATAAGTGTCCTGGATGTCCTCTTGTTCAACAAAGAGGTACCCCGTGATTTTATGTGGCCTTGAAATGAGGTCTAATCCTTAGATGCTACTATGCTCACAAAATAGTTTGTGCCTAAAGCTTTTTCTTGTTCTTGTATTTATAAAAAATCTGATACTGTATTTAAATTACTATTTTTATACCATATCATATTTTAATGCTTTTTTCATTTCTCTTCAATGTAGGATTTGATAGATATTTTCGGAGCAGAACACTTGCTAACAATCGAAGAAATGTCTGGTTTGCAGAATTTTGGGAGGAGAATTTTGGATGCAAGTTAGGATCACATGGAAAAAGAAATAGCAATATCAAGAAATGCACAGGTAACTGAAAGTAAAACATTATCTGTAAATTGTTTATAGGAGTGCAGGAAAAGAGTTGCTTCTTTTCATCAATTTTCTGTCTCCTTCAGTTCTCCTATGCGTATTGCTGAGTTGTAAGAAAAGTGTGACATTTTTTCTTAAACCTGAAGAAAAAATTAGTGGACAACGTATGAGAAATTTAGTAGTTAATTTGCACAAATACAGTGATGCTACAGATTTTATTAAAGACCAGCAGCAGTGGTTCAATTCCATTTATGTTTTCAATGACCTCCTCTCTCACCCCATCTGTAGTTGTCAATAAGATTTTTTTAGCAAGTGTGTGCATCATGGTGATTTTTGTATTGTTAACCCTGAAGTATATACAGTGAAAATTAAATTTCTGTTTAAACTATTGAGGTCTTGATGATAGGTCAAGTCTTGAACTCCTTATTTAGTTTACAAACAGTGTTTGAGGATGAAGGAAAAAGCAAATCAATATGTTCTTATTACTTCTCCCCATGTGTAAAAGAAGGATCCTATATCATATTATAAAACTGAAAGCCTCTGTAAAATTTGAGCAAAAACTTGAAGTAATTGTCACTACTTTTTGCAAATCTGCTTGCTCAAGCATTATACCCAGATGCAATTGTCATGACACCTAATACAGCAGACACATCAGCAGCTGACTTTGATCTTCTCTATGAGATGTTGTTTTCTTGCTGTTACTTGAAAAGTTTATTACAAGAGTGTTACTTTCTGTGGCTACAGCAGATTGCTTACGTTACTTTTTGTGTAGACACTTTTACCTAATGTCAGGGCTCCTTGTGTCATTTCCTTAATTACTGCCACCACTCCCAGCATTGCTGGTTGTGACCACCGTCTATCCCTGTGAGCAGCGCCAGCAGCAGTATGCAATTTTGCTGCACTACATATATAAGTTGTCTGTGATGTGCCTTGATTTTCTTGATGGTGTCTTCCTTCACCAAATAATATCTTCCCTATGGAACATGAACTTTTTTTTTCACTTTCTGTCCCAAGATTTCTGGCTGCTTGCTGACACTTTCATGTAGCCTTTGTTATAGGGGTGATCTTCCAAACTTTCTGCACACCAGCCCCCCACTTCTCCTGGCCTTGTCAGACAGAAGCACTGTGAACTCTTCAAGAACATGCCTTCCCGCACTTTCTGGACCATCAGATTTATTGTATGTGTATTGTGCCATCAATTGAAACACTTACTGCACTTTGCTTCACAAGTCACAGATACAACTTACACAGAAATATCAGAGCCATGCATTCACTCTGTCATTTCAGCAATGCCTTGTCTTCTGCCTTTCACTGCATATTTCACAAAAAAAGGGTAATCTTCAGTTCCTCACCAAGCTAAATGATAGCTCATTAGCTAATAGCTAATCCTTTACTCCTTGGCCTTGATTCATGTAGCTGTAAATCACAGCTGGATATTTACCCATGTCTGGAAAGGGATTATTTTGTTATTTTAAATGAAAAATAGATGGTTTTTTTTAAGGTCTTCAGGTGGAATGACTGGTGTATGTGTTGTAGTTTGGGAAGCTCTAAATGTTACCACAGATGGTTGTATGACTTATCTCAGCCTCATCACATCTGTCAAATTGAACTACCAAGTGAAAAGTAGTGCATAAAGTGCATAGACTGTATCTTGATCCAAAATGATTTCTAATTTGAAACAGATATCTGTATATATTATGAAAAAAAACCTATGGTATGTTCTCTGAACCTGAAAATAGAAAGAAAACGTATTTTCTGTGCCCAGAAAGGTAACATGGTACCAAGTGATGGGATGAAGATATGGGAGATCTCATATGACAGTTGTACATGCATTTTAATCAGCAGAGGAAAAAACAATGAATTCTTCTGCAAAGTACCTATGAGTGATAGGACTCTTGAGTAAAACCACTTAAAAGTGGCTTGCCACAATAGAAGTCCCCATTTGAACAGAAGCAGATCTGACAGAAACTGGCAATTCATCATGATACCTATGCTTATCTAACTCAAATTTAAAGGGTTGGGTAACAAAAGTACCCAAAATATGTTGATTTTGAGTAAACTGAATCAAGAGATGGCGGTGGTGGTATTAAGTTCAAAATAAACCTCCTGTGATTTAAGGAAAATGGTAGCTGGAGAATGGGGAAATGACTCCCAGCACAATTTAGACTCAGAGAATTGCAAAAGATATCTTGACACACCCCAGTTCGTTTGTCAGGACCTCTCGCACACAAAAGAGAGGCAGCAATGAAATCCTGGCTGGTTCTTCATACCCCAGCCCTCAAAACAGTTGAGTGTGTACTATGATCTTCTATGTCTGCTAAAAATTAAATAATATCCCACCCATGAATTTATCTTTTCCTTGAGAGGCCAAAGTCTCCTCTGAAACAATGGTGGTAAGTGAAAAAAATGAATGAATCCCCAAATTTCAATAAGAATATAAGAGCTGTTACATTTAGTTATTTATAACTTAATATTGAAAACCTCGAACCTTGGCCTATCCCCATTGGCATTTTTCCTTGCAGTGTGTTTTCTCTGATATTTTATGTGTAGTTCCTCAGTCCTGATTTTCAGCTCAGTTCTTAAAAGGCAGGGGCAGGTGGCCAAGCACAGGAACAGGTTGTCCAGGGAGGTTGTGGAGTCTCCCTGACTGGAGATTTCAAGAACTGTATGGATGCAGTCTTGTGCCACCTGCTCTGGGATGGTCCTGCTCGAGCAGGGAGGCTGGACCAGATGACCCACTGGGGTCCCTTCCAACCTGTGATTCTGTGTTTCTGTATTCCCATCTCTAGTTCAGAACTTGAAGACTGAACGTAAAACCACCATTTATTCTAATTTTCCCATATTTTTATTTGGACACTGCAGAAAATAAGATTCTCTTTGTGTTTTGCCCACGAGTCCAATTTGTAATTCATGTCACTGTATAAGTGTTCAAGTTGTGTCTGGATGTGGCACTTTGGGATATGGTTTGGAGGTTATTATGGTGGTGCCAGGTTGACAGTTGGTCTAGATGATCCTGAAGGTCTCTTCCAACCTTGATGATTCTGTGACTCTGTGATATTGTGACGTCAGTAGGCAGTAGTATGCTGAAAGAAATCCCAAAGCTTGAGATACAGCCACAATCTGAACATCTCTCTCTCCAATGATATTAAAAGACAAATTGATAGATATAAAGTTCTCTCAGGCTTGAGATGTATTTTATTATGCCTTCCTGTTTATCTTACTTAGGAGTTGCTTGTATCTTTTTCTCATATAACATTTGTAATTCCCAACAACAAAACTGATATCCCTGTTCTCCATTTAGTCAAGTTTTTCATAGCTTTAAATTTTTGCTACCTGCAGTGAGGATGTTACTGATCTAATCCAATTTCAAGCATTTTTTTTCCCTATGAAGATACTAGAAAATGCTTAATAGTGAAAAACCTTTCTGTCTTTTCTTTTCCATGTAAAATCAACAGTCTTTTAAGCACTGGAAGTCTGAAAGGAATTTATGTTCCTTTAAGGTTAAGAATTATACAAGGGCATAAGCCTTCTTACCTTTTTCTGTTCTTGTACATTACTGACTATTGCAGTCTATCATTGTAATAACTTGAACTGTTTATTTGAATTTTAAAATCCTGTTTATTTGTGGTTGCTGTTGCTTCTTATTCCTGAAAGAATTTGTACTCTGGAGATGCATAAAGTAATAAGTTTCTTTTGAATTTGCCTGTTGGTTTCTTTTCTGATTTTTGCCATTTTACAGAAAGCAATGATTCACCTAAACTTTGAAAAAGTAATTTTTTTGCCACTATAGATTTGAAGCTAGCTCTGTGTGTTTCTGAATGTGAATGTACATTGATCAAATCCTCAATATTAGAATAGTTCATTGAAAAATATTAGAGATTTCTTGTTCTGATTTTTCTGGAATTAAAAATATTATCAAATTGGGCTGTTAACTTAGTAAGCATGAAACAATAATTCACTGACTACCCTTAAACTATTTCACTTGGGGAAGAAGTAAGGCATTTGAAGAGAAAACTCATTTGTTTTACGACAACAAAATGGAACAGAAAGGAGCACTGCCAAGATTAAACCATATGTGGAGGTTACAAGAAGCCTTACTTTACATATTTATTCAAGGTATAGGTTTTCTATATTCAATAAAAACATCTTTAGTGAGACATCATCCTTTCAGGGATCTTCAGTAGTCTTTCTCTAGCACTGGAGGAGTGAGGAGATGGAAAGGTTTTCACTCGTCTGTGTGCCCCAGCTGAAGAGTCTGAAGGCAGAGACAGTATTAATTCACCCCTTGATTCCTGTTGATTCTTCAAGAGGAAGGGCTTGCATGATGGTTGCAGGAGATGGCAGAGACTCTGTGCCTCTTGCTCTACTTTAAATTTAAGATCCTCATATGGAATTTTTCCATACCCTCAGCTTTCCAGTTGACTCTACCAGTGGGCCAGTTTTTGGTAACTGAAGACTTAGCATGACTTAGAAGTACTGTGGACTGACCAGACTTGTCTTAGCTCCAACTCTTGGTTGTTGAGCTATTACTTTGTCAGTCCCACCTTAATGTATATTTCTAGATCTTGTCTTTCTTAAGACTACAAAAGAACGAATACAAATATTCAATGATTAAACAAAGATATTGCAGAATACTCTTTTAATAATTGCATTGAATAGAGACAATACACAACATCACTCTTTCAGAAAAGCAAAACAGTGATAGTAAAGGAAAGCAGCATTGATGATGAAGTGCAAAGAGAGAAGGGTAAGAATTAAGTGAAATCTACTTAGATTTGCTTCCACTACCCTCACAGACTGCTAATATTTGATTTCAAACTAGCAAACATTTCTGAAGTCCTCTGTTTGTATTTGTATGTATATGTTTGTGTATGCTTATACAAGTAGATACGTGTTTGTGTTTGTATGCTTAAGCAGATAGAAATGTAACATGAAATGAAGTTGCTTATTATATCATGTTTTAATGGGAAAAATTATAGCCACAACTTCAAATCTGACAAACGAAGTCACAATTCCATTGAGATTTGTTCTGGATTTTGCCCACAGAATCCCTTGAAGGCATCCATTATGGTCTTTGAATAGCAAAATGGGGTCCTTTAATAAAACACTAATGTAATGTGGCGCTTTCAAAACTTCAACAGAAATGTTAATTATAAATTTTCTTCATGTACATCTCCACAGAAGGAGTCTCCCCCCTGTTTTTTATGGTTAGAATTCTAACTGCTCTGCAAACCTAATCAGCCTTTAACTGCCTGTAATGTCTGACTGTGCTGCTAAAAATAAAGATGGAAGAGTTTCCAAAAGTATAGAGACCTGTGCCAATTAGCCTAATTTCAATTTGCTCTGTCAACATGAGCTGTTGGTTTCACTGAAAAAAAAAATCATAGTGCAGTATAATCAAAACCACGCATACCTAGGAACTTTGCAGAGATATTATTTATTTTCTTGACTAAACTCTTTGAAATTACAGCTGCCACTAAAAATATTAATAAAAAGAAGTAAAATTACTCATGTGTGTATGCAGTCACCTTCTAAAATATGTTTATAAGACAAATATATTTCTACTTGTTTTGATCTTAGGTAGTATCAATACCAGAAGTAAAACTATATGCATTAAAAATTATGCTAATTTTATAATATAATTAGAAAATGTAAACAAAGTTATTTAATAATTTCATCAAGTAGCAATGGAAATGCCTAGGATTGCTTTTATATCATGAACATTTTCACTGCATTAGTAATTATTCACCCATGAAATGTCCTTGATTTATAAGTGATTGCTCATCTTTTGTGGGAGTTCAGACTGGTCACCTGTAAACAGATGTAGATGCTTTTAAATCTACCAAGTAGAATTTTATTGCAGAAGTAGTCCCTGCAAAATCAATGAGACATACACAATGAACTTTAGTATAATTCAGTGTAGGAAAGGAGGTCAGAATTTGGCTTTCAGTGGTCAAGTGTAGCCATTAAATGTACCAATTATAGTTCAGTATTTCCAAAATATTATTTGTATCCGATATCTGAGTTAGCTGTTTTTGTGTGAGGGGCTCTTATGAAAGGTGAGGTAGAAGTACAGGTGTGCTTCTACCTCCCTTAATTTGTGTTAAAATCAGGGTAGAGGGGGAAAAAGGTATATTTGTTATATTGAGCTTACATTGGTTTAACTGCATGACTGGGCATAATGATTTGGACTCTGGACTAATGCATATTTAGAGCTTGTAGGCTTGCACTTGGAAGGAGCTCATGAGAAAGGATTTACTTAATTCTCCAACTTCTGGCAGGCCACCTCCATATGTCACAGTAAACTGCTTAGACTGATATGACTTACCCTGTGAGGATGCCCATCTCTCTTTACAGATTGCAAATAGTTCTAGATGACTAAATTGGATCAGGTGCCCCATTTTGGATTGCTCAAACCAACTGAAATGGCTCCCATTCCATTGTTGCACTGATCATCACTTTCTCAACAAATCAATCTTCCTTCCCAGTTCCTGTAAGATCCTGGTGATAATGCTAATATTTGTTTATAGTAATTATGACTCTATTAATTAAAGAGATAATTTAGCATTCATACAGGTACTTTCACATGTAGAAACAGAAGGGCAGTCAATACATGACAGTCCTCTGTACACAGATGATCAGAAAATATTCCTCAGATCTGAATATGTGACCATTTGTTTGTTGATAAGACCACAGATTTCAAGGATGCAATATCCTGTGGACTTATATGGACATAAGTCTGTATCCTGTGGACTTATGCAAAAATATTTTAAAATGACTTGTTGAAAAAGATGTACATTTTTCCTTTATATTTAGATTTTGCTTAAAAATTAAATATTTAATTATTCTGCCAGAAATCCTTTTATGCTGTGAAGACATACCAGGAGACAGAGAAATTAAGGACTTTAAATTTTTGATAAATCTACATAAAGTATGTGATGTGTCACTCAGACAAATAGAGCTGGTGTTGTGATCTCTCACACCTTGTGGAAAATAAATTACTTTCAGTTTATTAAAACAATACCATGGAATGAGGTGTGCTTCCTTTAGTGGTATCTTAGGTCACATCAGTAGACAATGGCTGTTTAATACTCTGAGGTTTTTCTACTCTGACTACAACATTTACTGAAATTTTGGCAGCCAAGAATGGTCTTGGTTGATTTTTTTACTTTGTTAAGATGAAAAACAGTGAAAGAGAAAGTCTATGCTCTACATAAATTCCACCTGACCTAACAAAATTAGAAGATGCAAATGCCTTCAAAGCTCTGCAGTGATGGGGCAGGTGGTGTACTGAGGTCATGCTCTTCAGGGTTCCCTTGCTTCCAATCTGTTCTTTACTTTTCCATGTGCTTGAATATAACATATTCGGGCCAGAGATTGAATTTTTCAGATTTTGTTGCTGAACAGTCTTTCCTGTTCTATTCTTTCAAACAAAGAAGAAGAAAAGAGAGGGGGCATTGCACATCATAAACCTGTTTGTAGGAGTCCACTGGAATTTAAGTGCCACATAAGCATTGTTTAGCTCAGAAAATATGGGTGCTTTTTCACTTTTAGTGCTAGATTCTGACTATTGTTAGACTTTTTCCTGAGCCTACTCTAGAAAGACTAGTTCTTCGAAGACTCTCAGGTATATCAACAATTATTCTCTCAATCTTGAAATGAACAAATAATTTCCAGCACCAGAAGCACTTCAAGGTAACTTTTTAAATTGACTGTGGCTTTTGAAACTACAGCAAACAAGAAACAAATTCATTTTATCCCTTTTAAATTTTGAAAAATTGACCAGGTCTCTAAGAGCGGCAGTTTTAGGAGCATTCTAAGTGTCGGCTTGAAGAGTGATAGAATAATCTCTGCAATTCATAGAACCACTGTGAAGAATATATTAGAATCACAAAATCCTTAAGGTTGGAAAATACCACCAACATCATTGAGTCCAACCTTTGGCCAAACATCACCATGTCCAGTTTTTTTAATTTCAGAAATGATCTTTTATATTGCTTATAAAAATCTGAATTTTTTTAAGGTCACTTTCCATTTTATCTGAAATATTTTTGCCCATTCCTCTGTGAAATAATCTTACATGTAATTTATGGTGATAATAAAGGAAACAGAGTTCGAAACACGAGACCAAAGATTTTGCAACTTAATTTTTTAGTGATAAAATACAAAGGATGTGTAGCGGCCAGATCTTCAATGCTGTACATGAGTGTTGCTTTATTGACATGAAGAGTTATGAGATTTGAGAGGATATGGCCCCCCAAATGAGAGTAATAACTTGATTCTTTGTGGAAATCACAGAGCGGTCAGTAATCAAAGGCTGAGTAGGATAAGAAAAGCTTTAAAGGAATGATCAGAAGGAAAGCTACATTGCTTTTCACTTCAGAAGACAAGAGTTAGATCTTATGAGTAGGGTGAAAATAAGCAGAACTTTGTAGTCAAGTTGAACAGAACCTGGAAATAGAGACAAGAAGTTTGAACATCCTATGAAAAGGGTAACCAACCAAGAATTTGATCTCAGCAATACTATATTCTGAAATTTTCTATTATCAATGAAAGCAAAATTGTTTATGAGAGTGGACTACAATACATATTACTCTTTTGGTCTGCTGTTATGTGGTTCTGTTTTCCACAGTGTATGTATATATAAATATATATATATTTTTTTTTTTTAAATTTATTTATCATGAATCTCTCTTCTGAAAAAAAGAATTAAAACTTCTTGTAACCATGTTGGCAAGCACTGGTAGGCCACAGGAGAACTGTTCCCAGTCCCTTCTCCCTCAGGCGAAGGAAAGCATTTAAAATGACTGCTGTTACACACTAAGAACCTATTTTGGAAAGCGGAAAAAATGTAATTAGGGTCAAAACCTTTATTCTTAATTTATTATTCAGGAAATCCTCTTGAGAAGCAGGACTGCAAAGAAGATCAATCTTCTATTTTAAAAAGGATTTTGGCATTTGGAATTGAAATTAAACCTGTCCACTTTACAATTCAAAGAAAAGAGAATAAAACCTTATTCCATCCAATGAAAATACTGTAGTGTAATATCTAACACAAAAATCAAATGCATGTAACCAAAAGTTTCAAACTGGTTCAGTTCTAAAATGCAACAGTCCCATTTTCAACATAGGCCATGGTTTTCTCTACCATTTTCCTTCCAACCTTGCTAAGTATTTTAGAAAGTATATTTACTGTAAGGGAACTACATTCTATGGTGAAGTGTAACTCTGTAACAAACCCTCCCCATAAGTCTATAGCTTAAGATGAGGACAAAAATGTATGATTTGGGACCCAGGGAAAAAAAAATCAGAGCAGGGTACAATATTTTATTGTGTACAGTACACGCATGAACATTAAATATTTATCTAGCACACAGTTGATGAAGACAATAGTGATGGTGACTATGAATGACATGCTGATTATGATGAATCACACAGATGAAAACACTGACTTTGATATCTAGTAGTTTTCCATGTCTCTGGACAATGGATTTATCCTTCTATAGGGCTATTTTTCAGCAGAAACTGTCTAAATTGAGCATTTGACCTCTTCCTCAAAATCAAAGATATGATTGTAGAAGTAGAATGTCAGGCAGGAGCTGGGTAAACTCACCACTTAACAGTTGCGTATTTCCTGAAACCCAGCTATATCAATTCCTGCAGGAGAATAAAACACTGTGAAGAATGCAAATTTAATGCTCTTGTAGAACTTTTTTATTTTAAACATTTCCAAAAATTGGAACATTTATGTCTCTTCTTTTTTACTGGCCTATTATCCCTTGAAAAAAAATAGGATGAAAACTTTAATGAGTTACTGCACATGTATCACAGGGATGGGTTATTCAGCTTTTTTGAAAGACTAATTTTTGGCAGTGCTATGACATCAGAAACGGAGCATATTTGGTTCCTGATGAGTTATTGTTCAAGAAAGATGTGATTTCCTTGGTTTGTTTTTAATTCAAAGTACATTGGTAATTGTGGAAAGTCTCATCTTTAACCTAAGCTTTCCTAGTTCAGTAGATTTCTTAATGTCCTCTCCTATTTCAGGGGACTGCTGTGTTCAAAGACTCACAGAATTGTTAAGGTTGGAAAACACCTCTAATATCATCTAGTCCAACACTGCCATTTTCACCACTAAACCAGGGACATGTTCTTATATTTATTGAAACCAAGTCCCTCTTTCTGATTGATAGACTTTTCTTGGCCAGGTGTTAAAGCAGCTCTTTTTTAACTTCAGATACAACAGAAAAAATCTTGGTTACTGAGGTAAGAATGGACTCAGCTATGTGGACACAGATACCATTCCAGCTGTGAAATTATGTGAGCTGGCAGGTTTGGTGGAGGGGAAGCATCTGGTGACTGTGGAGGCCAAATGGTTTTCAAGGCTCAAAATGAAGCAATGTCTTCAGTCAATCAGAAGATATTTTACTTTTTGTTAGGCCACGTGCAAACTCTGAGATTTTTTGTTTCTGAAATGTGCACTGTATTCATGCCATGAGGTTTCACTGCCACGTGGAATTGATAATTTAGGGTTCCCACATTTTAGAAATGTTCCCACAATTAACTGGTAATTCAAATACATTAGTAACATAGGCTGTGAGAAATATGCTGTGCAAACTTAGGTCCATTGTCCATTCATACCTTCCAAAAAGGAGAGAGAAAAAAAGGAGATGAAATGTTACTTCTATCCTTTCCCAAATCATGTATTGCCTACATGCTTGATTGTTTATCTGTTGCATGCAGTGGTTTGTTAATTACGCTACCCCATAAAAAAGCTTTTAAACCTGTAGATGCTGCCTGGCCTATCTTCCTCCATTCTCTTGGGCTATGTCGCTTACATAAATTGACCTTAATGAGGTGATTCTGAAATGAATTTCCTCTTTTCCAGGTTAAATATTTTCAGTAGAATTCAATTGTGATGAAGCTTAAGGACTTACATGGAGATGGCAGCCTGAGCCTTGTGTGGTTGTGTATCATACCTCACACATACTAGCATTGTGCTAGTAGGCTTTTAGCTTTGGGAAGTGGATCTATCCCTGGTTTTACCTCATTTGCAGTATGTTGCTTCATGCTACTGCAAATCATTCTAATTGCAAGGGGAAGGTATTAATTTTCAAATTTGCCTTTTTGTTTGAACTTGCCAGTTTGTTAGAAAAGCCCATTCGGAGAACGGAGGATGTGCAATTGGTAACTCAGGTGCTGAACTTCTCCTTTGAGATGTGAGTGTTTGGGTACAGCTCTGAAAGAAACTGAAATTCTGGCACCATAGCACTCAAAGATGTGTACAAGACAGAAATGCAGACAATTCTGACAATAAAGGAGGAACCACAAACAACATCAGAGTTTGACGCCTGAAGCAGAAATTGCTAATTTACCTCAACTGTGAAATACAGAGCTGTTGGGCCTTAGAAGAGATGGAGAGAATTATCTGTATTTCACTGTGAGAAAGGGAGAAGGAATTTTATTTTTAAATTGTCTGCTTATTTAATGATTTAATATCTTTGTTATTTTTATATCTTTTCTTCACCTTCTGCTTGCACCACAATCCATTCTTCCTCCTTTTCATTTAATTTTATTTGTCGAGTTTACTGAGCTATGTCAAATCACTCTGTAGAAGCAGCTTTGGATTAGCCCATTTGTTAGGTCTTAAAGTATAGTAATTGGGTACATTCAGGTAGGATTGAAAAGAAACAAATAGCATGAATTTTCACAGCAACTATTCACTGTGACACTCCTATGTGTAAGAATCGTTTTGACTTTTCACACTTACAGATGCCAGTAGTCTTTTGTGGCAACTGATCCCTAGTTGAGATTTACTCTCCTTTGCAGTTTGAATGCATGACTTGTTTCCATTAGTGCTGTCAGGGTGTTTAAAATCGACTTGCAATTTTGTTTCGCCTACATGGTGACTCAGTGGTAGAATGTATTAATAAAAGTTTAGAAATAATAACGGTGTTTACCCTTGAATTTAGAAGACTTTGAGGATGTATCCTAATAGTGTCACAGAACCTATGCAGGTTCACACAGGAATAGATTTATTTCTTATGCTCTGCTAAATTTCCTGTGGAATGCTGAGTGCATTAGGATCCATGGTAACCAAGCCTGCCTCAGCGCTGTATTTCTGTGCTGTTGATAATGCAAGTCCATCTAATTAACACCAAATGTCAGGGTACTAAGAGGCGCAGGTGGCACCATTTGTATCTGAAGTAAATACAAACACAGTATTTATGTGCAAAACCAGGCAAAATAAAGCCTTTTATAAAGTCTGTTATAGATGGTTTGTGTGATTAATAACGTCTGAGAGAGAAAAGATAATTATAGACTGTGACCCATGAATGGAACTGATAATTTCAAGTCCAGGTTGAACCAAATGCTAGATAAGAAATATTTTAGTCTTGAGCCCTTGAAGACATAATATCTATTACTTTAGGAATACAGACTGTAATGTTTGGCATTTTTAAAGTCCATGGTTCATTCTCAGTTCATGTTATGGTTTAAAAGTTGTTAGGAATAATAAAAATTGTGAAAGAAAAAAGGTGGAGAGTTTTAGTAACCTTGATTTTATGAAAGATTAGCAACTGCAAGCAAGACCTCCTATGCAGTGTCTTTAGGTGACTTTAAGGACCTAAACCTCTGTGTGACTTGTAATATACATAACGACAGTGTGCATAGGTCTGAAGTGAAAGAGAACTGCTATTGATCTGTCTAGATGCCTTCATAGACATAAAGGAAGACAAATGCCTCCAGAAATCTAACAAAAATCATTGTCTGGAGGTGCTTTACACTGCTGTCAAACAAGGAATACATGTTCAGGAGAGATGCAACTTATGGACTCCAGTAAAAACTTAACTGTAATCCATGAAAACTTAAGTGTAACCCATGCTTATGCCTCCAAGTATTGCAGGGCTAGGAGCCACAATAGGACTGAAGATGCATTTCTATCTCAGAAATACTTCTTCTCCCTTGCCAGGTGTCAGTTTTTGCTAGGAACAAATATAGTCCACGATGCTGCGATCTCTTGTGCCTCATATCTGATCCTATCATGGACAATTTGATTTCCAGGGTGGGACCCCCTGAGTGGGACCCTCCCCTGGTGCAGCCAGAATGCCAGATTCCAGGACAGAGCTAAACTGGTGCTTGGGCACCACTTTTGTAGCTCCATGGAAATTTAGAAAGTAAAAAACTGAAAGGTATGGGAGCCTTTACATGGCTGATTCACACTTTGCAAATTTCTCCTATGATGACTACATTGTCAGCCTGATTGCAAACACTAAACTTAATTTTTATGCTATATCAGTCTAATTAATCACCTCATATACAAATATTCACTAAAATGAAAGATACCATCTATATTAAAATTTTAAGCTTTTTCTGAAATAACTCAGTAAATCTGGCAACTGATACATAAATAAGATTTGCAATTCCATCCACACTATGAAAATACTGTGCTTTTTTCCATATTACAATTTAATTAAAAATATGTCCTACATTATTAAATGTGTTTTATTCCCTTCCATTGAGAAATTAGATATTAAGTCTTCCTTTTCTTTTTCTTTTTTTCCATTAAAGGCATTTAGATGTTGAGACAGAAAAGAAATTGAAAATGTGATGAATGCTTTAACACATACTGTGAAAACCCCAGAACCTGAAACATAATAATTTTAAGAGGGTGAACATTTAAGGAGAAATAATTAAGTAAAATTAGTGTCTAGCAGGTTTAGAAGTACAGAACATATTGTACAGAGCAAAAAATAAATAAACTTCCAGATGAAAAGAACACCCAAATATATCCAGAAAAGATTAAGAGACTAGGATAAGTAATAAAGAAAGAATATAAAAGGCAACATTTCCAAAAATAATAACATACTCCTCCGTGCAGCTATAAAGGAGAGCAAAAGAGCCAAGCAGTTTAAGGGGAAAAATGTAAGTGAGCTTAAAGAAGCAAGTAAATTTTTTTTTTAATGCTAAAAGTTCTCATCATAAAACAAATATTTCAATTCAAAACAATTGCAGAAAGCCATCAGATCCTTAAAAAATAATATCCAAAAAGATAATCTTTCATACAAAATATCAATTGGTTAAAAAGGAAAATAAATACAGCTAATTTTTTACAGCAGCATAGCACATTCCAATCATATTGTCTTACTCATCTCCTTTGCAGGGTAGCTGGCAGTAATGTGTGACTTGTTCTTCTCTGAAGCAGTTAGGGGGAGAGCAGTGTTGTAAGTCACAGTCTTTGTTCTCTTTTTGTTACTTTGGAAAAACCCTTAAAACTTGCTGCGGGTTGGAATTTCTCATGGCATCTTCAGTTTGTTGATAAAATCCAGTACTTGAAGTGACAGCCCCCATCTCCCCGAGTACCTTCATAGGTTTCTGAGTCCAGAGAAACCCTACTTCTTGAAGAGTGAAGATATCAGTGACTGACTGCACCTTGCTTCTTTGTGAGGGAGTATTTCCTGCTGCTTGCAATATGAGGTACTTCTGTTTGCATAGGGTAAATGAGGGTCTTTTGTCCTTCCAAAGAAAAGCTTCTGTTCCTACTGGAGTCCAACTCTGAGGCTGTCCAAAGTAATTCTCTTGCTACAGAGAAGTGTTAAAAGACTATGAACAACAGTGGCCTTCTTTCCTCAGAGAAACAGTGATTTCCAACTTGGTTTGCCTTACATCACCCTTGGAAACTTATAGAGGACAGATGACTGCTTTTTGGACAAGATTGCTGATGCGACTGGGTTCCTCTAGTCAGTCTTAATGTAAACGCCTGTCCCTCCAGCCCTGAAGAAGCTAATGATATGTTGATTTTCAAAATAATAAATATGATAAGTTGTCATGCAACTGTGTGCTAATTTCACACAGGCCAGATCAGTCACTGGAAATAACTGTGATAAATACCCTCTCCCACTCACTTTATTGTATGTGTACATGAAGGAATGTGGCTGAACAGCAGGCAGGAAGGCTGCCTGAGATCAGTGCATAGAGAGAGAGAGAGAGAGAGAGAGAGAGATATCATGGTACCAGCAAGAAAGTGGGGAAACTGCTTTTTTTTCTGGGGACAACTGAACATGGTTATGAGTGAGAGTGAGATAGGACAGATGGGGAGTGATAAATGTCATGAGTGGGGATGCTGCTGCACAAGTACAGGCTGAGAAACTCCTGAGGGGAGCATGGAGATGGCAGAAATCTACAGGAGGGCTTGCAGAAGCTTCCCCAAAGGAAGGGTGAACTTGATGGGGACCCTGAGAAGACCACAGAAAATTTGCTGCAGTCCAGGAAGCTGATAAAAATTGTTGACCTAGGAAAAAAGAATGGAAGTACCTACTGTGTGAGGTACAGTGGATAAGGGAAAGATTTGTTTGCAAACCCTTTTATTTTACTCTGACTCACCATATTATACTTAACTGGACATGCAAAAGTCAATTGTTTTAGTGTGTGTTTTAATAAATCATTGATGCCTCAAGCTACTTTAGTGTCTTTAGTCTGGTCACTTTTAAGGGAAGAGTACAGTGGTTCCAACTTCAGAGTTATGGCCAGCTGAGAGCCTGTCACAATAATTTTTCAGTCACTCTCTCTCCTGTCCTGCTCACTTGCACAAGGGCAAAAAGCAATGGCTTTGCAGAACCTATTAACCTCTTCTGCACTGCTTTAGTACACTGCCTAAAGAAATAAAAGGAACTCTTTATGACTCTCAGTATTTATTTGTGTTTTACTGTGCCAAAATATAACCATCAGGCTTTTATATGGATAAGAATAAACTTAACTGCATGCAAAGTCACATAAAGAGATCTTAGCAGGAATGTAGAAATGTTTAGAGATTTTCATTGATATGTGTCTGTTCTTTGAATTAGATGAATGCAGACTCTGAAAATTGAAAATGACTAAACTGTAAAAGATAATGGCCACTTTTTAGTGTCAGAGGAAGTCACTAATCTGTCATTCCTGTGAAAAATCTAAAAACGTGGTTTAGATCACAGATCCATCAAATTATTCAAAAGAAAATTACTTTATAAAAAAAGAAAATCTTAGCAACCCCTGAAATCTAAGTTGAGGACCTACAATGTTCACAAAATTTGAGGAAAAGAAGAAAATGTTGGGTCCCAAATCTGTCATTTCTGCTGCTAGCATTTCATGTGCAGACTCTTTGAAGATTTCACAGTGAATTCGTATGTATGAATCTAATAACAGGCATGTCACTTGGTCCTTCTACACTGAAAGTGATCCTTGCAAAGAAGTCTGAAACAGGCAGTATGTTCACACTTATGTAGTAGATAGAAAACCTCAAAATTGTCTAGAAAGAGGGAGCAGAAGCCTCATTTATAGTGCAAGTGAGAGAACTTGTGCCAGGGGAGGTTTTAGGTTGGATGTTAGAAAAAGGTTTTTCCCCCAGAGGTGGTTGGGCACTTGAACAGCTGCCCAGGGAAGTGGTCACAGCACCGTCCTGACAGTGTTCAATGCTCTCAGGTACATGCTGTGATTCCTGGGGATGGTCCTGTGCAGGACAAGGATCTGGGCTCCATGATCCCTGTGGATCCCTTTCAACTCAGCATATTCTGTGATTCTGTGAAATCAGAATTTTTATAATCCATCTCCAAAGGGAAACAGGAGAGAAACTGAGACTGGAACTCCCTGTGTTCAGTACAGTTAGCTGTACTGGAACACTAGGTGGCTAGCAAATTAGTCTCTGAAAAAATGCCACGGTTCTTTAATGGCAATGGTGTTTGCATTTGAAGATCCTGCAACTATAATTTAATGCCTATAATTGGTGAGCAGTTCTTCACCTGAGATCTGGAATCACACAGCCGTTTTCCCTTGCAAAGAATATAAGTAGCTAAGATGGTACTTGTAGAAGGATTGATTCATATAAGCTGAGGGTAGCAGTTGGGTACTCAGCACAGACTGAGATTTCACCAAGCCTTGTTCCTCACAACTGTTTTTTTATATAAATCTTGACTGCTTTTCCTGCTGATAAAAAAACCCAAATGGGTGGAAAGACAAAGAAGGGAGAGTGTCTCTGATGAAAGATGATTTTTTTAGAGAAGGGTCTGTTCTGAGCAGACCTGGGCTGAAGGCAGCAGGTTTGCAGGCTTAAATTCCTCAATAAGCCACTGAAGTTGTACAGTGGTCAAAGAAGGAGTTTAGCCAAGGGGAGCAGAATTTCAGGAGTAGGTGGTAGAATTGTTCCAAAGTCTCATCACTGATATACATGCCCCAGTTAATAACTAGGAGCAAAACAGTCAGCTGACTCTTAAGTCCTGAGAATGTTTTACATATTTTGTATTTACCATTTTCAAAATTGTATTTCCTATTCTTAATGAAGTATCTAACATTTTCCTTTGCTAAATCAAAGCTTACCCATGACTAGTTGTAGAAGTTATCTAACACTAAAACCTCTCCTGCTCAAGGAGCAACACGAATTTAAGAGTGCCACAGTATGTGTGCTTGCTCTGCTTGTGATTTCTGAAGGGTCTCAGGAGCTGGCAATTATATTCTCAGAAAGCTGTGGGAGTCAGCTTGAAGTCTAATAATACCAATGGAGAGGAATTGCCCTGAGTGGATGAGTATAAACAGTGCACAGAGGAAAACAATTTCTGATCCAGGGATTAAATCACAGGCATCAAACATTTCTTCCAATACGCTGATATCTGTGTCATCCCTGTCATGTCAGTTACACAAGGTGATAATACAAAAGAAGGGAGGTAGATAGGTGACTGAAAGCAATAGATGAGTTTAACAATTAAGCAGGCACTGGCAAACACTGTGTACCTGTCTTCTGGAAGAAAACTGGAAAAGTTTCCAAGAGTGTGAAGATTTTAAAGCATTTTAGAGTAGATTTTGTGTTTTTTTAAACAGAGCAAGAAAGTATTGATTTTAAAATCCACAGTGAAGAGAAACAAATGAAACTAGGAAATCAAAGCATATTTTTTTAATATTTAGTTAGTTCAACTCAAAGGACAGGAAGAAAATAGAACAATTTCTTCGGTTTTTACAGAGGGTACCTAAGGTAGGAGTCCACTTGATAAATTCTTGCAGAAGATGGTTCAAATATCTGATGGCTTAAAGACTAAAGTGGGTAATGTAAACAGTACCTAAAGAAGTATTGTAACATGACATAGAATGCATTATAGAATAGTGATAATATTCTTTGCATAAGAATTTTGTCCTAAATGGGTTCAGTTAAAAAGCACTCATTTACTTTCACCTATTTACTTTCACCTATAAATAGTAGCTGCCACATGTATACAGAGTACACTATTTACATAGGATGCATAAGACCAGTCATTTGTGCCAAGTTTTTTTTTATTCTGTCTCCAGAATATTATGTTCTTATTTCATTATTAAGCTCTCTTATTAATATGTTCTTATTCTGTTTTATTAATATTAGTTCTGTACCTGTGTGCCTAAAGGGCTCATGAAGAATTAATTTTCAAACACTTTTTATCTGCCTGCAGGTTACTGGAATCTTCCATGTCCCATTAGCAGTAGCCTTCATAGTCCCTTTTCCCAAAGACAATATGGCTACCTCTGCAGCTTTTGAAGCACAGCCCTGTGTATCTTTGATTTTTTGCAATACTGCTTGAAAGATGGAAATGTCAAGCTGGATGACAGCTAATGAACTGAGTGTTCAGTAGTCCATCACACTGGTTTTACCAGAAGTCATTTAGCAATAATTATCTTTGTAGCATGAGATCACTTGCCTTCTCTGACAGAAGAATTGACACCAGTCAGGATGGCAACTGGCACTGGAAGGAGCAAATCTAACCCTGGAGTCACAGTGTTCTGTGAAAAAAAAACTAGCACCAGTGGGGATGGATTTGTGATTTAATCTGATCTCTGCAGCTTTGGCCCCAGTGAAGGCCCAAAGACATCTGCTCTTCAGCTGTTGTGAGTTACTCCTGTTGACTGAGTTCTTTGTTTGGTAAGGATTTAAACATGTACATGTTATTTTAAAACATGGGCAACCCTTCACAGCTTATCAAAGCTTTTTTGGGAGACCTGGTCCATCTCGGGCCAGCAGGAAAATAGGATTTGGTTCAATGCTAAGCAACTGTGTCTGAAGAGGTAAACACAACAACCTTGAGTACTGAGGTGCTCCTTAGTTTCCTCAGGAGAGAGACTTTCATTTTTCTAGATAAGAGGTTTACCAAGCCATTGTCTGAGTGCTCCCCAGACCACATGAATCGTCTGTGTGTGTCCATTGGCAAACAGAGATTGCAGCTGGGAGTGTTTTCCTGACTCCCGGCACCAAAGCAGCTGCTGCCAGCTACCCCTTATGCTTGTGAGCAGTGTCTCAGCTCTTGCTAGATACTACTTAGAAAGAGAGCAAAAGTCAGGCAGAGGTGATTTGGTGCTGTGCATTTCTTTTCCAATCATGAAAATATCCAGAGTGGCTGCAAGCAGGAGTGTGTGAGGAAAGAATGACATTGTAGTGATCTCCAGAAATATTTTGCTTTGAGGTTTCTGCTACACTTCTCTAGGTGAATGCATCTCCAGTAGCCTGTTGCTCACATCCTTTTCTACTGACAGAACAATGTATCTTACTCAATACCAAGACTGATATGATTCCTAATGGGACAATATCATTATCTTCTTAAATGAATAAGCAGATTCTGCCTATTGTGTCAGTTTTATGGCCACAGCACATCGTGGGGGAGACTACAGAATCCATCTTATACATGATTACAAGAAAATGAGGTAATTGAACTGAAATTTTGTTTGAGATACCTTAATCAAAATACAAAAATATGATTCTCTTATTACGTTTACCTGACATTTTTCATTATTTTATTTGGAAAGCAGACACTGATTTCACACAGTGAAAAAATGTTTTTATTAGAAAGGCTTGGCAAGCCTAGCTAAAAGAAAGCATGCTAAGAGAAAATTATACTTTAAAAGAGGCTGTTCCATGCACTTTCTTGTGCATCGAGACCTGATGTGGAGCATTTTCTCATTTTATAGGTTGGAAGCTTTATGGATAATTATCAAAAGGTATTTTTCATTTAAATTTCATTCTTCACAAGACCTACAATATTTTTACTATGTAGAAATATAAAAATATACATCAAAGGCAATGACCTTACATTATACTGGTTCCTGTTCTGTGGTATGGTAGCACTCCTCAATTACTCATAACAATTGGAAAAAATATCTATGTGAGATAAAAGCTCAGAAGAGATCTCATGGGTCACTGATTTAAATTCCTGGCAAATGCAGACTTTTAGATCACAGAATCTAATTTATGAATTTGATGGTTTGTTTTCAATTATAAAGTTTCCTCCATCTCTCTGTTTTGCCTGATCTGGGGAAACGGGGTGTTGGAACGCTCCAAACGCAGCCCCCCTGGACAAAGAAAATCCTTTTTTTCAATTTTTTATATTTTATTTTATGACTCATGACTCATGCACTCCCTGCATGAGAGTTCATGGGAGTTCTCTTCTCCAGGTGCAAGACTTTGCACTTCAAATGAGTGAAATGACAAGAATAATAAAGTTTAGGAATGGACAACAACTACTTCTATTTTTATTTATCTAAAATTCTGGAGCAAATTTCTCGTGAGATTTTGGCATTTAAAAATGTTATGTTTATTTTGCTGATAAATAAGAAAATGCTTGGTGTCACTGAATATAAAATTTCTATTTTCTTATTCTTTTTAAAGCACTTTATTTAGGTGGGAAAAAAAAAGTCACGGCATTATGGTGCAAATTATGCAACTGCACTACCAAAGAAGGGATGTATCACCCCAATTCACTTTAGGAAAGAATTGCCCTGACATAGACATATAGTGACAAGGATGGCAGAATAATTTTTTTTTCTGTGTTTGATGTTCAGAACAAGGAGGAATGCTACTACACAAGCATGGATTTGAGTGTGACAAATAGAGAGGGATGCAGTTCCTTTCTTCAAATTAACACTGGCACATTCAGAGCTTGAATTTGTTCTCAGGTGATTGTGCAGGTACAGAGCCATTCCATTCACATCATCACTGTGTATTCCTGCTCATGATGCTACTGTCACATTTGTTGCTTTGTCTTTTCTTTCAACATTGAATGTTTTGAAAAATATGATCGCTATAGTAATTTCCTCTTACAAGTCATTATTCTTCTGCTTTTATTTCCTTTAGCTACATGGGCCTTTTTATGCTCCTACCCCTCCAGTTTTTTATATTTTCTTAATCCTGCCTGAACCTTGCTTTTTCCTCATTTTATTAGAGCTTTAGGACTGTCTAGGTTGTGTAGATAGTAAACGTGCATCAGCAAAGAAATAGTTGGGGGGGGGGGGGGG
>VWZS01007224.1:886873-934712 GCA_013397075.1 Rhabdornis inornatus
ATCAAGATCACTCAGTATAGTATTTCTAACTGCATTGTTATTGAGAAATAGAAAGAAGAAAGATGTGATGTAAGTCAGCAACAGTTGAAGAACAGAATTCAGGGTGTTAGATAATACAGGACACCAAATCTCATCTTTCCTTCCTTTCCCTTTCCTTGAGTGTGACTCTGCTCTTTCCATGATGACTGATTTCAGTGCTGTAACATAAATTCATTTGAGTTATCTTCATATATGGATGTTAATTAATCCTTATTTCTTTTTTTAAGCTCTTACCAATGAAAGTCACTTTTTAAATGAAAGTCGAGATTCTCAACTCATAGTGTTATTCCCAAAGTTGGTGCCCTAATCTCAAACCTATAGTCCATAAAAGCTAATCTGGTCCTGCTTGACATAGTCATATTTTTGTCTTTTGTGTTTGCTTTTTTCTCCAGTAAGATAGTTCTATTTTGACATGTAGATGATTTGCAGAGCAAGAAAAAGCCATTGCTACAATTTAATTTGTGTTTGTTCATACACTTTAATTATGTACCTCTTAGTTCATAAATATGAGAACTTTAAAATGAGAGTTATCTTAGCAGAACTTTGTTGTTGGATTCGTTTGGGTTTTATTTTGCTTTTTTAAAAATAACGGTAAATAATTAGCAGGATTTTCCAAATTTACATAACTGCTGTTTTTTTCATTTTATATTTTCTTGTTGCTATGGTTTAACTTTTTTTCAGCCTACAATGTTTATTTTTACATTAGAAGCAAGCTTTTCATCTCTTGGAGTGTATACCTGATACTCATAATAAACAATAAGTCAAAGGAATACATTTTTTCCCTTGGAATTCAGCTGTCTTATAAAATGCTGGAAATTCTGATCTGTAAATTTATGCAGGAATTATACTGTGTTTATCACTGGCAAGAGTCTTTCAGATATAGCAGCCGCTTGTCTTCTTAACGATAATTCCTGCTTAAAAGCACACTCACAGCAGGTTGGGAGATATTTAGAGCTCTGCATTTTTATGATCTCTATAGTCACCTAAATGAGCAAGTTTAATTCTCTGAACTAAATAGGACTAGTTACATGAATGAAATTTCTCTCTGGAAAACTGCCTGAGTGATTAGATACGATTCTGCCCCAAATACTGTATGCTTGCCTTCTTTTTCCAACTCAAACACTTTTGGACAATTCATGGTCTTACTGCTCTCATCCTACTGTCTAATTTTCCTTCTTTAAGCTGACTTTTTTTTTTTTTTTTTGGTGCTCGTTTTTGGTTTTTTGTTTCTTTAGTTTCAAAAGATGGTAGTTTTCCATGAGATTTTTCAAATATTTAACATATACCTATGGAACAGGGACACCTGAGCTAACAGCCCACCAAGAAGTAAGAACAATATATCAATATTACTCCTGCACTGTGGACTAGATGACAAACTAATGAATTTGAGGTCATATCCCAGGTGAAAACCTGGAGATTAAGTTACTGTACAGCAAGGTGCAACAGCACCACCACCAGGTGTTGAAAGAAAAGAGCAGTTTTAGAATATTCAACTTTGAAGATGAAGGAAAATGGAAGAAGATGCCAATGGACAGCTCTGGCTCATTCCTGCACTCAGTGTTGTAATTGGCTACTGCTGCTTTTGGCAGCTGATTGTGTTTATAGCTATTGCAGATTTCTAAGTGAGCTGTTTTCAAACATTAAGATTATGTATATTCCTCTTTCTGAGGATGAACATGGCTATATTAGGAGGTTGAGCATTTTGCTGGGCATATGAGTATTTTCAAAGGGATATACCACTTTCTGAGATTCCTTTTTTAAAGTTATTTTTTTGTGACTCCAAGTATTTTGTACTGGTTTTAAGTTCTAATGTTGTGTGGAACTTCATAGCAAGAATGTAATCTGAAAAAGACCAGTTTAACAGTAGAAACAGGTTCTAAGATATAAAGCAGCCCCCTTAGTAAAGGACATGATATTTTTACCTCAGTTCTAACTGTGCTGGGAATCAGAATGGCAGCATTCATATAATTTAAACTCTGATGCAGACTTACAACCAATAATTTCAAATATTTAAGTAGCACAGATATCCATAACAACATCTAGAACTACAGTACTCAAGAGTTTCTCCCACTGTCAGCTTTACCTTGCTGCTATTCTGTTTGCTCTTCAGCCTCGCAGTACATTTCTATTTCTTCTTCCTTCTTCCACGACATCTGCTACAATCCATCTCTCATTAACTTCTTTTCTCCTTTTCTCTTTTCCTCTTTAGCATCCTGCTAATGACTCTCTTCATTCCAGCAGTCTGTCTACTGATGAACTGACTGGCAGATTTTTTCCCTGAGTGCTCCCGACTAATCTGATCTGCACAGCCAGCTATCATCAGTATGCTCTCAAGTACTGCATGCTGGGTGCCAATGTGTAATCTGTGCAAAAAATGCCATTTTGTTTCATGTTTACATAGACTACATAGTAGAAAAGGACAAAGGATTCTCAGAGATCTGCCAATTTCACTGAAACAGTCTTAAAAACTGGATGCCTTCTGGACTTTATTTCATTGCACTTACCCTTTTTTCAGAAGTTTCTGTAGCTGTCACACTTTGGGGGGCACAGAGCTTCCCATAACACAGAAAGCTGCAGAAAGAGCCCATTTCTCCCCTCCCCCTACCCTCTGAAAGTTTGAGTCTTTGTATTTTGATTTCTTAATTATAAAGTACTCTGGTAATAGTGCTATTGTTATCTGTTAACAGTATCTGTGCAGCACTAATTGTTTGACCTTTAGATGCTGCAGCTTTTAGAATTTAACTGAAAACATATTTTTATTTTTTTTTTTTTCTGCAAACTACCATAATTTCCTGGACCTTGGACTTTTTTTTTATATTTATCTTTGTTTCTTTTTACTTTGATGATTGAACTTTTGTTATAACATACTAATATCAAAGTGACACAATTAACATCTTACAGGGCCTCTATTACTGAAATGACAGATAAAGACTAATGCTTAGAGGAGGAGGGTATATTCATGAAGTTATCAAGATTAATTTTCTTTTGTCCTTTTTATTAAAAAAATACACCCAGTAATTCAACTTCTCTATTGTGACTCAGTCTTTTCAACATTTATTTCCATCCATTTGTTGCAGAAACTACAATTTCCAGTCTTCATGAAGGTAGACCAGACACATTTAAAATCATACTTGATTGCTCTGTATTTTGTGGCTGAATTTCTTGGAGCTGCCTTTGAGACCTGAATATCCAATTCCCAGCAGAATGACTGGTCATGGGGCTTCTCTAAAACTACCTGAAGTTTTACAGATGCCAGTCTATATGAGTGAGAAGACTAAACAATCACTCTGAATTTTCAGAGCAAATTTATAATTCTTGAATGGAAAGACATCCCTGTGGGGTTGATTTCCCATTTTTCCATTAATCCATACCTTTGTACAGATTAGTGAGATGGTTGATGGAGAGGGGCTATATGTCAATTTAGCTTATGAAGTATCTTCATTGATGTGTAATTTCTCTGATAAATAATAAAAAAAAATAGTGACAAAATATTGCAGAGGGTTAGGTTTGTTAACCTAGGGCTGCTCAGAAGGTGCCTAGAGTTACACTAATTTGTGTTGCCAAAGTATTTTCATTATACAGCATTTTGTGCCCAAAATAACTTCAGCTTTTGAATCAGCACAGTGCCATGTTACAGCTTTGTATCACAACAATAGTGATAGTATAATTGAAATAGAATTCTCCCTTAAGGAGAGGTGCTCAAAAATCCAGTCTTGCATTAGATCAAGAGAAGATAAATAGTAAAAGTGCAAAGAGCCTCCACTTCAGATACTAGTCTCAGGTGCAGTTGTGATCTGGCAGAAATGTGAAAAAGCTGCCAAGTTCCATCAGTTCATTCAAATGGCATGTTAGCTGAACCCCATAGAGCCTCACCAAGTCATGCATATGCTGAAGATCACTTTAAAATAGAAGACTTGGCATCCAGATGGGTCTGTAATTTACAAAATGTGATTGCCGCATGTTTATTAAGAATTTGAAACTCCATACAGAACTTTAATAAATAAGTAATTGATGATAATCGATTCCATTTGGTAAAAACAGGGTCCTCTAGCTGATCTTAGAGTGAGTCAGGACAAGAGGTACCACATTATTTTTTGCTGTTTACTAATCAAAGACAGAATATTAGTGAAAAAAGTGCTTTGTTTAATATTTAAGTGGGGTGAAAATTGAATTATTTTATGTTGTAAAGGGCTAATTCTCTACCTACTCTGCAACTCACCTCATGAACAGTGTAAGGCTGACACATTTGATACCAATATGTCTACTCTCAATAATTCCTTTACTATTAGCTCTCCTACACACTCATCAGAGATGGTTCTAGTATCATCAAATTTTCAATTGCCACACTTAATGTGTTTCCTTCTTCCATAACCAGAGAAAAATTAAAAATTCATTTGAGATGAATAATAAACAATACTAGTCAGTATGTACGATATGGTTAATAGCTTAGTTAATTGTTTTGATTAGCTCTGGGTCTTTGCAAAGAAAGGGAATATTTTCTCTTCACTTTGAAAGCATATTCACATATCAGTGTTCAGTGTAATTTAGTTAAGTGTGGCTGAGCTTCTTTCTCCCTCTATCAAAGCAAAATAGATGACACTAGAATTTTTGCAAGACCTTTTGTCTGCCTCAGGTACCATCACTGCTCTGCAGTAGAAAGCAGCCATAAACTCATCTCAGCTGGCTGCTTATGGGTTCATCCTACAGAATCCTTAGGATGCTACTGAAACAACAGTATTTTACTTGGAATGAAGACTTGGGGAAGATGAAGTGTTCATGGGTTACTTCTTGTTCTCTGGGTACCTAAACATAGGGAAAACAACAGCAACTTCTTAGTTGTGCCAGACCAATGCTTTTGGGAGACCAGAGAAGCTGTAGGGGTTTATGGGAGTACCTCAGCTACTGTGAATCTAAGTCTTGGTTTTTTTTTAATTGTCTTCTTTTTGCCATAGTTTGTGTCAGTCTGAATAAGCCATGCAGGATGGGATTAGCGAGGGAAGGAATGAAAAAATTCAGCACTTCAATACACTAAAAAGCTATATGCTTAGGACTCACCTTTTTTCTATATGTAGTACATCTACAATAACTTTTACAGGCCTGGAATCTTTACACAGAATCCTGTTGTAAAAAGGCAGGTTAATGAGACTGTCCTTCTGCTAAAAGTCCTTATTCCTCTGGGAGAGTACACAGGGAAACGGAATGCAAATATGTGTGTATATATATACATACATGTATACATATACTTACTACAGCTTTCAGAGTACCATGGTTGAATTGTCTAGACCACTGAATCTGAAAGAAATGTGTTAGTGAGGAAGGTGGGCTATTTTGGGGATATGTCAGATACCATGGAGGGTTTCTGATGATTGCTGCAACCATAATTCAGAATAGTCTCTTTTTCTCTGCTCTTTACTGATTTTCCATGTTATCTATAAGTCTGACTGAGTCTGTGGAAGTAATTAAATGGGGATGGTGTAATTGCTTTCCTTAAGCGTCTCCTCTTGGCTGTGAACTTAAGATGAATCCAAACCAGTAATAAATGTAATAGCCTTGTGGAGTAAAGACAGGTGAATCGAAATCCCCCCCATCTGAAGAGCACCCCGTGTATGTCTCCTGATTGGATAGAGTGGATACACTCAGCCCTGTATCACTGGCATCTATAATCCATTCTTGGCTCATTCTGGTATTGCAAAGGCAAACACTAGTTTATTTATGTTGTAACTTTGATTCATTATCAAGTCAGAAGGAAATACGAGAAATTTATACGCCTGTGTACAATTTGTGTTTTTTTCCAGTTTTTAACTCTTAATCTTTTTTTCTTCCCTGTGCCCATCACAATCCCTGAAATATGTAACTCATTAAAAACCACAAAAGAAGCTAATATTGTGGTATAGATGAGAAAGAACCATGATGCTTTCTTTTTGACAATCATATTTTCCAAATCTCAAGTGAAAGTGAAGCATAGCACGCTTCACATGACACTCCATCATTAAATAAGGAAGTTCTAACGAAAATAATTGAACAATGGCTGCCCTTTCTGTGTCACTTATGTATGGCCCATTAATTCTGGCAAGTCTGTGTAAGAGTCACTATTACCACCTTCACAAAGATAATCAAGCATTAATCTTAAATCAGTAGTTCATTATTTTAAAACTCATTTTATGAGCAGTGGGCTGACTTATATGACCTAATAGGGTGCTTCTTGAGTGAGAAATTTTACATTAGAACTGAGTGAAATGAGAGACCTGTCAATATATTTTAATAATGTTACTCTTAGCACTTAATAATTAGAAATTACTCTAAGAGAAAAAAATTCATCTTTCCCTGTTTTATTTTGGAATGGAGAAATAGTATCTCTCCAAAATATTCTCAAAATATTTGTGGGAATTAAAGCTGAAGACATTTCAGTAATAATTTCAGTAAAAGCTGAAGTACCTGCTGATTGAACATGTTATTCACAATACATCATGTAAATGGCTGGACTTGCTGTTTATATGACTAAATTTGTCAGAAGCGTGTCATACAAACGCTAGCTAAAATACGGCTAGTAAATCACCTAAACTAAGGAATTCTACTACTGATGGAGTGTACTGAAGTGTACTTGACAGAATTTATTTTAAGTCACTGCAGGTGTCATGCAGTACTTCGATACGAGTGAATCTTGCATTTTTTTTCCACATATTCTTCCTAGTAAAGACCAAATTTTGCTCATTCTGAAGCTAGAAAACTGTGGGATCAAATTTTCAGGCAGCCTTATGAGATTTTTGGGCCTCTTATGGCTATTCATGACCAAATGTTTCACTGGGCAACTTGAAAAACTTAAATTTTAAGGAGACATGATACTACTTTTACTGTATTTCCCCGAAACTCTATGATAGATATGTGCTGAGAGAACCTGGAAGCAAAATTTCTAAAATTTGCAAAGCTGTGTTTATTAGGGCTTAATGTTAACCACTGTCCATATTTGAAGTAGTTTATCACTTCCTTCTTTTGAGGTATAAGGTCAGATGTCTTGATGACATTTTTCTGGCAGGTTGATAAAGTTGTAGGCTTCTGATGAAGGACACTAGTCAGCAGACTGAATAGAGATCTAAAAGCTTTTGGCTCACATGCTCACCAGCTATCAATGATTTTCCTCCTCATACCAAGGAACAGGCTCTTAGATTAAAAAAAATGAGGACTCTGAAATGAAGCTAAATGCAAACTCTCTCTGTCCAGCTCAGAAAACATATTAGTAATACATTGTATCTGTCTTACAAAAAATTGCAGTTTAATTAACTAGAGTGTTATTATAACTTCACTAACAAGAATATAATCAGAAAATATCTGTTAAAAGGCAATCCTAAGTAATCCTTTGGAATTGAAAGAACTAAAAGATATCCTGTTTTCTGTGAAGCTACCAAGCAATACTTCCATAGTTAAATGAATCGATGTCTCTCTCAATAGTGTAGTATTTACACCGAGAACCAAAATGTAAATTAGTTGAATCCATTTCCATTGTCCAAAGTAGCTGAAAAGTGAAAAGCAAAAGCTTAAATGAAAACATGTAGTCATAACCTGGAAATTATATATTTATTTTTTAAATCTTTGTATCGTGCTTAAAATATTCTGATAAATGTTTACTGCATTTGCATTTGATGCAGCTTGGAAAATCACTACTACAAGAAGGATAGTTATATAATGCATTGCAAAGTAATTATAAATACAGGTGACTTGCAGTGGATGAAGATTCACCCCTAGTACATAAATGTATTTGTACAGAAACAACCTTTATAACATTTAATGGTCTTGGAGAACCATAAAGCACATTTTTGAAAAGTTCCGGTCCTTTTCATTAGAATAGGTATGAATAAATATTTTAGTGAAGAAAAGACCTTTCTGATACTGACACTTTACTGATAGTGTTCCATTGTTATCAGAACAAACAGTAGATTAGATTCATGTCGTTTTTCCTCTTTCTAGAATATGTTCCATCACTTAATTCAAGTGTTTGTATGCTTAAGCTTATTCTGTCCCTAAGAGGGAAATTAATCTTCCAGGCAATAAGGAGTGACCTGGGTAACCCCAGAGAGCAGGGAAGTTGACACTAACCAGTTGAGACTAGTAGTAATCTCATGCTGTGCAGAAGGTCTAAGTGAACAGTCTGCAAGGTTAATGTGTTAGTACTTCAAGACAGTGTCCGAGGGAAAAAAAAGCAGATAATTAACTGACCCAGAGCCAAAGGCTATTTTGTGTTCCTACTGTCGTTATGATGATACAGATAGACTAAACAGACTTTCTGTTTTGAGAGTCTGTGCTCTGATGAATTATAAAGGCTCAAATCAGAACAGTTCTTGCCTGTGAACTTAATGCAGTCAAACAGCAGTAGAGAAGAGCGGTGTCCTGAAAGTCTTACCTGGTGAACTGTTTTTGTCTCTTGGTAGCAGGTGTGGTAACTTTTCCTAATGTGCTGCTTTCCTAGCATCAGTGGGACAATGCACAATAAATTTACAATTTATATTATGATTGGTATTAATAATTATATCTACAGTCATGTTGTGGTTGAATGCTGGGATGAATATGTTACGTTTAATTAGATTAAAATTTTTGGTAAAAGAATAAGCAGTCAAGCTCTTTGAAGAAAGACTACAGTTGTCCTTTAGGAAGAGTCTACAACAAAGAGAAATAAAATAGTAAGATGCTTTGATTGTACTAACAAGGATGCTAAAATTAAAAAAAAATCCACAGTCCTCATTGCATTTCCTCTCTTAAATACTGAATTGTTTCAGGAACAGCTATCAGCAGTGGAGGCTTAAAAAAAGGTGAATCTTGTGAATCATTTTATTCAGTGTGTATGTTGCCAAAGGAGATTCTGAGTGGTGTCAGAAATTAAATCCATCAGTATTCTTGTGACATCAGGATCATCAGTTCGATTTACTGATAGACATAATTATTTTTTGGTTAGCAATTGAGAACAGTGGCATGAAAAAAAATTAGCCTTATCTCAATCCCATAAAGCCAGAAGTGATGCCAATGAGTCCACTGAAACAGTTATATCTTAATAATATGGGGGGACTGATGGGACTATTAAGAAGAGTCATCAGTCTTTTTGCCACAGTTCTCATCTAAACATCAAGTCTATGTTTCAAAGAACGACTCCTCAGCCATAGCTCTCCTTTGATGGCATATTCATATATAGCCTTTATTTTTGGCTAGAGGATTAATACAGTGTGCTTTCTGCAGACTGGTTGTTCAGAAAACAATTTTGAAGATCAAATCCTGAAAAAGGATTAGCTAGGTATGTTTACTGATAACACTCAGGGAGAGTTTTACCTGAACCCAAGTCCTTGCTTAATACTAATTTTGTGCATTGGTTTATACTTTGTTACTGTTTCGTTGAAACCAGAGCAATTTTACAAGTCCACTTGAAGTTATTTCAGATATGGTGGACATTTATTTTAAATAAATGGATTGTCCCTATTTAGCTGCCTTCCTTATGTAGCCTTCCCAAATGATTTTATAAATTTCTGCCTGCAAACTTTCTAAAGGGAGCAAGGGCAAGATAGCACCAAATAGAGATTGGCAAAGTCAAGTGTTGTTTGGAGACTTGTCCATGCCTCCCCAACCCAGCAGCCTGGAGAGCCAAGCTGAGAGTTATAGGAAACAGTGGCTTCAGGTGACAAATGTGTGAAGTCATTTCTGGTTATGGCAAGTGCTGCTTTCATCCTTTTCATCTGTTGGGGACAGTGTTAGGAACAAGGTTAGTGTTTTGGAGCTCTACAAGGTTTCCATCCTTTTCTTTCTGACTTTCTGTGGTGAAAGCTGCTCATCCTGGGGCAGCAAAAATTGGTTCTTGCTACTTGGTTGTCTTGAACTAGCTTTTCACACTGGTGTGTCACATGCCGCAGCCTTTCAGACATTTTTCTGCAAAAGCAGCAAGCATTCCATCACTGATGCCTGGTCTCCTGCACTGACTGAATGCAAGCACCTTGTTCAGTACAATGCCAGGCCTGTTTAGTCATTTTGTAATGGCAATTGTATAGTTTGTGCACAGCCTGACACTCACATACATTTTCCATGTATGCTGGCACAGATGCATTTGAGTATGAGCTTCCTTACTCACGGTTCATGTCATTGTTCTTATCACAACTAGCTATACTTGCATTCTTATGAGCAAATAACATCTCAACAATTATCTCCAGAAACCTCGAATAATGTAAAATAAATACAGGTCAGATTCTGCCACTACATATGCTGATTTTTTGATTTGTGAGACATTTATTGTTATTTATTTTTATATCTATTTTATAAAATAATTTCCACCAAAAATGCATGGTATTTTTGGTGGAAATTATTTTATAAAATAGATATTGTTCAGACTCAGAAGCTTAAACAATGCTTAATAAAATGTACTCCTTCCAGACAAGAAAGAGTAAAGAAATAATCAGTATATATGATTCACTCAATTTGTTTGCATGTATATATTGTACATTTTATTTTCATATTTTTGAGGAGGGATCAGTCTATCACAGATTATAGTGCCATTTTCATCTTTATATCTTTGCATTTCTAAGAATGATATTTTTTACAGTGGTGGAAAAATGTCTAAGAAAGCCGACTACATCCTGTTTTACCAATCACCAAAATAACTAGTTTTATGTATAGTACATTTTGTTTGCTTTTATTATTACATTGAATACTGATGATAACAATTAAATATATCAATAAAAAATAAATCAATAGGTTTATTAACTTGAAAGAAACAAATAATCATTCAACTATCACTGTTTCTGCAAATATTATTGGCCAATCTTCCACTGATAGATGTGGAATGGCATCACTGGGATTGCAGTAAGATTTCATTTGTTTTCCTTCAGTGTCCTACCAAATAATATGTATAAATCAATGGAGAAAATAGAATTCTGAAAATGTTCTTTTAATTGGAAGGACCTACTTATGTAGTTCCTGTCTCTCTTTGTTTAACAAGGTTTTCTCAAAGTCATGGCATTAAGAGGTTGAAATCATAGTGGAGGATATCTGGATGCCTTTTTCCTCTTAAGAAGCTGTGATGTATGTTTATTATTGAATTTTGTAAAAGAAACACCCAACTTTTATTTTTGGTTTTCCATTGATTTATTTCTCATGCACGGTATGGAATCACTTTGTCCTCATGCCTTGCCTTATTTAAAATAAATAAATAAATAAATAAATATTTTTATTTGTCATTCTCCAAGGTGCTTTTCTTAGTAAACTGGCTTCACCACAGCATTACCTCTGGCTTGTGTCACTGATGAAGAGAGCTGCAGCCTAAGAAATACAGATTTCCAATTCCATAAGGGCAATGAAGATAAAAAGCCTGAAGAGACCACAATTTTATAGCATAGAGCAAGGCACTGTTTTCTATCTGTTTCTTTATGTGTTGCCTTGTTTGTGGAGCCATAATTACACACTGATTACTGCCAGAAAAAAAGATTCTCTCCATCCTGAATGGTAATTAAGGTATTACTGTGTTTCACTTCCATCCCTTTCTTTTGCTCTTTCTGACCATTATCAGCTCTAATTTATAGTTTTAACATGGCTTTTGGGAAACATTAATTTCAAAATATTGTTTACATTCCTTAAAATGATGGTCATCTCGTGAATTATGTATCAGCTAGTATATATCACTAACTAATTAACTTAGTGTTACTGTTCATGTACCCATGAGACTGGAGAATGTTAAAATGAAGTGCTGACTACAGATTCCTTGAGCTACATGATCTCGGTTGTGTTTAAATTTCTGTCCCTTCAGGTGACTTCTCTTTGATTAAACTAAGAGAACGTCAGAATCGTTCTCCTGCAAGGAAGCAATAAATAGACCCCAACACAAAACAGTGCAATTTATCTTTAAAAAAAATATTCTTTTCTTTACCTTTCTGACATTCTCACATTATACCAGATTTTGAGACAAAATTGGAGGGACTGTAAATCACCCTTACTCAACTGACTTTTATTGAGCTGATTTAGGCCAGCAGAAGAGGTCAGTGCCAAGAGCTGGGAATGCATTCAGTCATGAAACAAGTCACTTGCAGATCATTAGGATGGCTTAAAAAGGATCTTACCAAAGTAAATTCTGGCTTTTTCTTTCTGTTCTTTGAAACTTTGGTATCCACTGAGGTGGCTGTGAGTGAGCTCTCTACTGATGAAAATATTTGAAATGTATTTAAAAGAGACCAGAGCTCTCACCACCACTTTATATTAGTAATTTTTTTCCTCTGTCACAGAATTCAAGGCTCATGGGACTGAACGTAGAAGTCAGTCATACAATTCTTGCACTAAGTGATATGGTAGTCACAATAAAAGGCATCCAAACTAGCAACACTAAATGTAGTGTACCCCTATCTATGCAACACATACTTAAAGATGCAGATAACTTACCTGGTGTGGTCAAATATAAAAATATTTTTAAAATGTTAATTCACCTGGTTTTTGCTTTGCTTTGAACTGTTCTTAATCACCTAAGGACTGCAAGAGTAATCAACAAAAGTCCCCAGAACTCCATCTGTTGTGGATTTCCACATGCTTGTGTGCAAGAACATGTGCACCTGTACAAATGCATATGCACATAGGCACTTGAGATTGTTCAGTAGCATTGGCTAAGACATTTCTGGCGCAGTGGCATCTTAGTAGTGGATTGTAGGATGTTTCAGGTTGGAAAGAATTTCAGGAGGCCTCTAGTCCAGCTTCATAGTTCTAAACAGGATGCAGCTTAAACTCTGGGCTTAAGCTGCAGCACAGGGTCAGTGCGAGGTTGGATCTGGGTGAGTTAGGACTTTATCCAGTCAGATTTTGAAAACTTCTGAGGATTGGGAGAAACTGAATATCTTCTATGGGAAGCCCATTCTGTGATCTGAGCAACTTGAACAGAAAAAAGCTTTTACTAGTCTAAAACTCTTGTTTCAAGTTATGCCCATAATGTCCTGCATCGCACACCATGGGGAAGATTATTGGTTCATCTCCCTGTTTGGATCTGCTCTTTGAGGGACTTTACCCACCATTTCTTCTCTAGGCTGGCCAAACCCTTATCCCTCATGCTTTCCTCACAGGGTGATTCATCCCCATGAACATCTTGATGGCTGTCTGGTGAACTTGCTCCAGTTTATTGATGTATTTCTTTTATAGAAGGGCTCAAAACACATTTACACATCCAATATACTGGTGAAACACTTAAATGATTTGGGGAATTTTCCCATCAGTCTGCACACTAAAGCTTATGATACAAGTTATAAGAATAAGGAGAAATTAAATAGCCTTGGTAAAATGATTTCAAATTGCATTGGTAAATTGGAACATGAGCTGCACAAGATTTTAGCATTCTGCAGAGGAGTTTGGATTTCTTCAAAAGTAAATCTATAACTGTAAAATATGTTGTAAGAAAGTAGATGGAAATACTTCAGTTTTGTTCAAGATCAAGACTTTTGACTAGCCTTAGGTTCCTAAAATAAGCTTATGGCAATGTAATGGTTATCATGGGTAGCCTTTTTTTAAATTATATTATCACAATACCTAAAAATTATTGTCCTTCTCATTTGATTTCCAAGTGTGTGAAAACATCCAAGCAGGTCCTCACTGTCTCAGAATTGCAGTGACATGCGCACTTGATTGAAGATCTGCTTTTTTGGGATACATACTGCCAGCAGGCTTAGAATACTGTTGATAGATTGTAATGCGCTGAATTGCAAGGCTGAAGCCTTACTGTGCTGATAGCTGTTCATACTAGGGGACTTGCTGATTCAGGAATGCAAAATACAGCAATATGTGTACTTCCAATCAAGAGAAAGACTTTAACTTTGAATATTATTGTTATAATTATACTGTTGTTGTTATTGTTGCTGTTATTACTATTACTATTATTATTAGTGTACTTGCACCTAAAAAGAAGAGATTTGATTGATGAGAAAGTGCTTAACCATTAGCATTTTTAAGCAGAAGATGAGTACCAATCAGGTGCTAAACCAAGTGTGAATTTGGTGGACTCAGATTTATTTGTTGGATTCATCCCCTATGAGAAATTAAACTTGTTTGTACCATGAATTCTTGATGGCCTTTGGCAGTGGGCAAAGTCCCCCAGATTCTCAAGATGGCTTTGGTTTTAGTTTTGTGAAATACATACTTCAGATATTTTGGTAGAGTACTGAAGGTGTTTTTGTGGCTAAACACATTTTTGACTACTTTTTAAATTAGACACCTAAAGTATACTGTGGGGACCTTTTCTAGGTGTTGTTTGTTGCTTAGTGCATCTTGTTCAGCACCATCTAATTTAGCAGTCTCAGCCAAGGTAATGCTCACATTTGCTGGAAAAGCCCTGACAGCATATCGATTTCCCCCAACTCCAAAACAGCATCTCCAGACAAGCCTCTTTTCTCTCTCTTCAGCTCTTTGTAGATAACTGTCCTGATTCACACAGGGGGAGCAAGTAGAGCAAATTGACTCTTTTTATCTGAAAGGGACAGGACTGCCCATAAGGGAACTTTTCTTTGCATTGCTTGCTGTCACTGTTTTGCCCCGGTGAGGATGGGATGTGTGCAGCTGTAAGAGTGCTGCCAATGGAGTGTGCACAGCCAACCTGCTCAAGAAGCAAGCATCTATAATGTCCCTAATTTAGCAATTTTAGCAATGAAGCCAATCGGTTCTAATTAGTTTGTGATTAAAGAACTAGCTAGCTTCTAGGCTGTGCGAAGAGTACTGGGTAAACTGTCTCCCAGTTTTAGGCTGAAATCCCCTTCCAGAAGGCAATCGTCCATGTCTTGTTCATGCCATCAAGCAGTCCATTAACTAGCTGCTTAGTTCTAATTGATGGTGCTTTTATTTTTATCAGGTCCTGAAAAAACACCTTTAATGAGACTAGTGAGGAAATTACAGATTTTCACCTGTGGAAAATCATGTGTTTCAGCAGTTGTCTACACATCTCGTAGAAGAAAATTATGTTTCATCATCTCCAGTAAATCACATAGGCTTACTTTGACAGTAATACATGATAAAATGATAGCCTATAGCAATCCAAAGTTCTTGAACCCATGTTTTCCATTTTGGCTGTCAAAAATTACCTCTTGTCATACAGAAAAATAGGAAACAAACAAACAAACAAAAAAATTTCTATAACCATGTAGCTTCTTTCCTACTGGCTACCCAAAATGATACCTATTATTTCTTTTCCTCCTTGTGCCCTACTTCTTGCAGTGTAATGGGTTCATCAAAATAGGTCAGAGAAGGAAGAGATGGGATGGGCAAATACAGAAGTTCATGCAACATTTTCTTCAGCTTGTAATCTCGAGAAATGTTACTATTGGATCTTTTATATGCTTAAATTCATAGTTGTTCCTTTGCTGGGAAAAGTATGCTTTCATTGCCTTTCTTTTTTGGTTGCAGTTGAAAAAATTCTCCCACTGCTCCTTCCTGAATAAAACCCACTCTTTTTTCACATAAAAATTCTGTCATGAATGCTTCTATCTTATCTAGCTCTAAAAATTTCTTCTTGTAAGTTTGATACTGTGAAACCCAGCAGCAACTTAGAGTGAAATTATTTTAAGATTCATTATTCCATTTATTTTCATTCAACATCAGTTTTTATTACATTGGTATTGAATTTTTTTATGTACTTGTCTCCTTAGCAGTAACATGGAGCCCTGTGAATTAATTCAAATGTGACATATAGCTATTGTCAGTCCTTGCAACAAGTGTAAGAAAATAGAATAACTTAATATTTTCTTATTCTCATAGCAGCTGACTAAACAGTAGACAGTAGGTGAGTTCCTGTTTTAAACTAGCATACGTATTTATCTTGCACAGCACTGGTTCTCTACTAGTCAACTATGTAGTTTAAGCTAGTTACACGAGAAAGGCTGTTCAAGGAAGCACTTCAACTTGTTTTCCTAAATGCTCAGTTTTGGAGAGGGCAAGTGTTTTTTTTGGAACAAAAAATCTTTTCTTTAGAAGAAAGAAGAAAGATTTCTTTTAGACAATTAGCTGTTAGATCGTTAAAGCTGCATGAGATGCATCCTACCTCAGCAACTAGCTGCAAATACACAGAGCTGATGAAAGCTCCCTTCCAGGAGCAACCAAAGTTATTCAGTACTTCATGTGAATCATGACTTCAAAACACTTAGTCTGAGTGGGAATTCACAGTACATTCCAAATCTATATTTAAATTCTCTGCATCAAGAAGCTATCAAATATTCATTGCAGAAATGGCCCTGTTAGGATTTTGCTGCCCCTTAGCTTGCAGACTTCAAGCCAAGCCAGAACACACATCCAGCCCACATTACCTTCATAATAATTCAGCCCAGCACTCTGACATCAGAAAAGGGACTCTTACATAAATCTCCTTCTATTGAAGGAGCTCCAACTGAAGAGGCCTTGAATTTCTGCAGTGTCTATAGGTGATGAAAAGGCACCAAAAAAAAATCTGTTTGCTACTTTGATAAATAGCTGACTACAGTTTACAACCTGCATTGTTCTGCTCTTTTGGAGCTTCTCATCAAACTAAAGAAAGTTGGTTAAACCTCTATTCAGTCGTAGTTAATATGATTAGTTTAGATGTTGCAATATTTTTGGTGAAGACTTGGTGCAGCTTTACTCTTTAGTCTCCAAATAGACTCATAATAAAGAATGGCCACAAATGCTTCAGGAAGGGATATTTGGATACCTCTTTTTTCTGTAGATACTTCCACAAAAGTGCTTTTTAATTGCAAGAAAGTCCTTTCTTAAGCATGAAGTCAATCGAGTTTGTAACTAAAAATAGTACTCCCGAGGGCAAGAGTCCCTTCAGTTGCTTTTCTGAACCTTAAATTTGAAAGCTCTTGTGGTCAATAAGCAGAAGAAAGGATTTTTATACATACTGCTGTGTGTGCTGAAGGTCCTCTGGGTTGAAATGCTAGCAGACAATTAATAAATTCAGTTGCTTGTACTAAATCTTTACTCTTGCTGATAGCATTTGTTGTAGACTTTGGAGTTATACACTGAAGTCTGCATAGAATTGCTTGCAGCCTGTGGGGTTTTAAAATGGTATCAGTTATTTTAACCTGTATTCCTGGACTAGTTGCACTAGCAATTTCTTCCATAGATAGAAATTCCCATGGGTAATTTGTGATAGAAAATATAGATCCTATCTACATACTTACCTCGAGACATAATTTGTTTCAAACTTGAGAAATTCAGCAAGATATTTGGTTGCCTATTCATGCTAACACTAATACTGGCAGTATTCTGAGAGAGAAATAAAGCACGTAAAGTCTGAACAACATGTAAAATATTTTCGCTAAGGTAGTCCTGTATTAGCGAGCACTAAGCAAGTTTTGCCCTCTATATTCATGTTACTTTGTTCAGAAATAACAAAGCTAAAACTTTTGAAGTAGCTTCACTATAAAAAATGCATCTCTTTTTATATTTAAAACATTTTTCCAGTACTGCTTTCATTTGGTGAAAAATCACTAAAGCAACACTTCATATTCACAAATCAAGCTGAAAATTTTTAATGTTGAAATTCCCTATTTTTGCTTAGAATTTAAGGAATGTTAATGGTAAAACTCTCATTTTAGATTTGAAACATAATTTCATGTGTTACTATATACTTATATATGGACAGTAAAATCTTAAATGTGACAACTATATATATTGACCTTGTGCATTCAATTTTTACTTTTACAAGTAAAGAAAAATTGATATAATTAGAGGATTTTAAAAAGTGTGATACTATAATAAGATAGAAACAACTGCCTAATGTTAATATGTGCTAAAACTAGAAGTATAGAGGAATGAAAGAGGCAGTGGATCACAAATACTTCTGATGAATGATATATGGTACGAAATCTGCAGAAGTATAAGAGTCAAGCAAAACTGATAAATCTCTGATTTCAGTGTCTTTCCTAAAATAAAAATAGGAGAAGCAAGAGGGTAATAAGTGATATTTACATTAGCACGTAAATATTTAGGGAATGTCTAGAATATGTGTAAATATTATACAGAAATCTTTGGAAAAGTTGTTTTACTCTCTGGCTTAAAAGCTGCACAAAATCTAATGAAAACTATTGTGATGTCAGATTTATTAATTACTCTGCATCTTTGCTTAGTAATGAAATAATCTCTCTCCTTTTTATTTGAACTTCCAAAGTATCTTTCTCTTTCCCTGCAGGTATTTTCTGCTTTCAGGTTGTCAGACACATTGTAGTCAGAAAGTGAACCCATATGGGTAAACAGATCTCTACTTTTGTAGTTTCAAAGCCGCAATCTGTTTATAACAAGGAAATACAACTTTTGAAAATTTTATACACAGTATCAAGCTCTGCTAATACTAAATGTTATGTTCCAACATGGTCAATTACATCAATACTGACTAGTCATGTGTCTGACAGAAACATTGCTTATTCCACTGTATTCTTTTATACACATTTTGTTTTAAATGCATGGTGTGGTTCTTAGTGTGGTTGGCTAAGGAGACAACATATCCTATGGTGTCTCCTTATTTTAGTGCAGACATTAGTGTTTAGCTTAACATATTCATCATAGCACATCTTGGCACAGCAAGATAATTTACACAGCGCTGTCACTGTTAGATGTAGCAGACTTGTTTATTAAATGTATGAGAATTCTGAGTGCCTGTGTTCCCCAACTTGGTACACTTTTTCAAGGAGCAATAATTAAGCAATATTAAGGCACTAATCAGGATAAGGAAAATTTTCCAGTCTGATTTCAACATTCAAACTGTTCTGAGGGACTCTCTCAAAGTACATAAATAGGGAAATAGAGAATCTTCTTTTAGCAATGCAGCCTTAGTTTCCTTTCCTAAGAGAAAACACTACTAAATATTACATATAGTAAAGGAGTAAAACACTCCAATATAACTATGATAATGGTTTAACTCAACTTTGGTATATATTATTGTGCATTTGTTAGAAGTGTTTTTCTGAAACAAGTATCCAATTTACTGTGAAAGTCAGAAAAAAGATTTTTTGTATTTAAAAAGTGTTTAAAATATGCGAAGTTTCAGTCCAGTTCTGAATAGGAGATTTTTTAAAATATCTGTATAATTCTTGGGATTGGAAATTTTTTTTCTCAGACTTTTTCTAATTGTTCTTGCTGTCTTGTAGGGTTTTTAAAAATTTGTTGTGTTGGGGTTTTTGTGAGTCAGTGTAAAGGGGCATAACCCCCCAAAAATTACATCAAGGGACAGTTCTCTAAATCACGAATCCACATCCATCAGTTCCCAGAAAACATCAGACAGTTAAACTGCTTCATTTCACTGTCTCTGCTTCTACATTCTCAATTTTCTTTTTGGAATGGCTGAGAAAATTGATATAATCCTTGGCTTCCTCCCTGAATTGCTTCCTAAACTGACACCACACTATTACAGAGAAGCCACAGGTTTTGTGATGCTCTCTGCAAACTAACTCATGCATCACTGTTACTATACAGGTATTAGAAAACTCAACTCCCCCCATAAACGTATATCATGCCCTTAAGTTCCAGTAACAGAAGATGATGATCTGCATTATTTGTTCAGGGAGATCAAACGCTATAATATGTGAGGAAAACAGCTGAATAATCGGGAAGACTTCAATAGGAGCAACATATACTCCTGGTGCTTCCTGCTGAGCCTGCTGAAATGGCTTAGTTACAGATGCTGGCTTTCTGTGGAATAAACTCTTCCTGCAAAGGTGGGGAGTTCTAACCAATTCTGACAAATAGAGGATCATCATGCCTGAGCTAAAGAGTGAGGGACCACTCACAGATTATGGTGTTTTAATTGTGATTGGGATTGGCCCACAGAAATGATCAACTGAACACAATATTTATTGTTGACTTTGCTTGTTTCCAAGTGCAGCTTAAGTAAAACTGTTTTGAGAACCAAGTAATGGGGATAAATAATTTAGCAGTAAGTAAATAATGTGAATTGCAAGTATGAAAAAAAAAAATCTTACTAGATATCCAAATTCCAGACTAGTCAAAACAGAAGTTTGGAAAAACGCCCCAACTGTTGCAGAGATGGTCCAACTGTCTTTGAGCAGTAATTCTGCATATGTGTATATTAAAAAGGCAGGTAAAGAGAGGCAAAAGGAATAAAAGCTGTTCATGAGAAAGCATTCTAAGACCATTGTAATTTTTTCTCCCCTATTCCACATTACTTGTCCTCCCACCATTAACCTAGAAAGATTTCTAGGAGGGAAAAAGGAAAGGAAGGGGGAATACAGGCTCTAGATAAAGATCTTTCCTTGCTGGTGACAAATCTACAGTTAGGAGATTCTTGGCCCTCCTTGTTACTGCTATGCAACCTGTTCTCACTAGCTGAAGGACAAGACATGCCAGCCTAATATTTTGTTTTGTTCTGTTTATTTCTTTAACATTTTACTTTTCCTGATAAATATTGATTTTGACCAAGGTTATCAAATGTAAGAGTAAGATATATAAATCAAACAGTCGTCAACACAAAAATAAGTGGTTCAAAATAGCATAAAGGTTAATCTATAGCTGGCAGTTGAATTTGTAAAGTAGATATATAATATGCCCATTTTTATTATTAGTCCATTAATATTATTCCATTGCTGGGTGTATCAATAATCACACAGAAAAATCTCAAGTATAACATTTTTAGGTTAGCAAAACAAAAGATCTAGCTATAACAGATGATGATGAAAAAGTAGTTTCCATTCTAAGTGAAAGACTATGACACATTGCAACAAGTGAAAGTTTTAAAAAATAACATTTCTATAATTTCTACCTGAGAGTTTTCAGAGAGGAAAGTTGGAAGTTTTCTGTGTTTTTAACTTTGATTTTTATGAGATTTTGAGAATTAGTACCCCAAAGTAAAGGAAGACGGCTTACAGTGAGCCATTATTTGAACTGAGAATGACAAGTGATCTGTGCACTTTTGTTCCAATCAGTTCCAGACATCGAGAAAACAATGATGAAGACGAAAATGGCCATTGACTAGAGGTTAGGAGACAATACCTTAAAGCATGCTTCTATTTTCTATGTGGAGCTCTAGCTTTGTGTTCATACTGTCTTGTTTGCAGTATTTTTCTAACCTTGGGATAAGAAGATTTGATGATTATTTTGCCAGCGTTACAATACTGTTCCTACTCACACTCCATACCAGCTATCTCTACTCTTCTAAACTAAGGAGCCCTTCTCCTGCGTCCCAAAGCTCTCTAGTGCCCAAAACATTTCTCAAACCATACACGCTCATGACATTGCTCCAATTTGAAGCTTTAAACAGCTGTTGTATACAAGATTCTTGACTTCAGCCTTTTGTTTTCAAGTAACATAAATTAAGATTTTAACTAAATATATGGGCTGAAATCTAAAAGATATCAAAGTAATAGTGAGATAATGTTGGTTGCATTTTTACATAAATTGCTTTCAATAATACAAAGTATAAACAGATTTGTGAGACAGAAGGAATGGGATTGCTCTGAAATGTTTGGAGAACTAGTGATTTCCAGAAATGGGGCAGTTAAATAAAAGGTATTGTTTCCTGTCTATGTCACATGTTACAAGACAGGTATATCCATTTGCTTTATTTAGAATTTTTTGTATTCTTAAGAGAAAAATTGCTAGGAACTTTGCTCTGTAGTTTTCCTATTTTCATGGACTTATATGTGCGCAGAAGTTATTTTGACATGTGCTTTAAGATTATCATTAAGAGTAAGTTTTCTAAAACTTGGATGAATTATGCAACATTTATCACCCAGCAGATTATTGCCCTGCTGGTGAGATCAGCAACTTACGTTTTGATTGTTTAAGATATTTGTTTCTCTCTCACAGGTGATATCATCACCCATGAATGCATTCATTACCACAGCTATCTTACATTAATCTTTATTTACTTACTGCATGATCTTAAGTTTTTAATGAAGATACATTTTAATTTATTATTGTAAAGGCCTGATTTATCTTGATTATGTTCCCTGAAAGCTCTTGATTCCCAATTCATACCCATGGAATTGACAATACCCCCTGTTTCACCTTCTTCCCCCTCAGACTAGTAGCCCCAGTCACATCCCTATCCATTTAATCCATGTCTCATGTTCCTACTGTTATACTCCTTATCTTTCCCATCCTGAGTCACACAATCCTGAGCAGGATACACATTTTTTTTCCTGCAGCATAAGAAATACAGCATGAAAAGGGGAAATGATGTGCAGGTATGGAGGCAATACCTCCAGCAACAGTCCATCTTGTCACTCTTGCTCAGGAGTTGCAAGAGTACCTGTAGCAACTCTTTCATGTTTACAGGCTTTATGGGTTCACTCCTGTGGTTTGCTTTAGTGTTCTCAAAAGAAGTTTCCAGTGGATTGATCCAGGAACAGCTGACATTTCCTGGGCTAATGTCATTGCTCTCCTAGATCTTCTCAAGCCCAAGATGATAGCACTAATACTTATGTCTACACACTTTCTTCATTGGTCTTGACATCCTGCTGATGTCAGGTTTGCCCTTTTCAATAGCTGGATTGGGAGACCTACTGGAAAACATCATGGCACATTTCCCTGGACTTCTGTTGTTTTGGTGATTAGGAAGAGATGGTCAGGAATTGGTGAGCCCAGTTGTCGTCTCAGTTCATAGGTCTGACCACTACAGGTTCGAGAACTGGGAATACCTTCTCACTCTATTTGATAATGACACAGCTTAAGCAATTTTTCAAGAGGAAAACCTGTAGGATAAGAAATTGAAGTGATCATTAAGGAAGCTTTAAAACATTTATTTTATGAAGTACAAATTTTTATTTTTCTTCAAGTCACCAATGTGTGCAGAATCATGCCTTGTAGAGCTGAAAGTCAAACTATAAATGAAACAATTATTACTTGGCATACAAGTCTGAAGAAAAATTATAATAATGTCTTCCAATCAAGTAATATTAATCTGTAGGAGCTGACCATGTTTATGGCTTAGACAATATGTATCATTTTGTTGCTATACATTAACACCTATTTAGAGCAATGCAGTGTAATTTAAGTTGATAAATTCTTGTCATTCATATAAATTGCTAGTTTAGATGTTTGGGAATTCCAGAAAGAGAAAATGAAAAGTCAAGGAGAAAGAGCACATAACCCCATTTGCTGTGTTTTTTAGTTATACAAAGCACAGAAACTCCTTTTGCCTTTTGCCTTCTGGGTTTGACTGATTTAAATATGATAATGCTATGATGGTCCTTACCCCTTTGTATTTATAGAAACACATTCAGCCCAAATAAATGAGTTTTTTCCTCTATAATTTATGTGATCAATTAGTTTATAGTAATATATCTATGAAGAGTAAAGGTAAACTCTAATGCCGTGGAAGAAATTGATGCAAAAATTTTTATATGCATTTGAACTATAGTATAACATAGGGAAGAATAAAACTCTTTTTTCCAATTTTAAAGTCTGTATCACTTAGTACAATATACTTTCTTAAGTCTTTGCAACAGTTAGTGTTTTGTGACTTAGAATTTAATACAGAAAATATTTCCACTCTGTTTTTCACCAACTCCCCACCCCTCAGCATACACATATATCCATTTATATAATGGGAATGGCATTTATCTTGGTGATAAAAGTGGATCTCCTTTTAACTCCTCCTGTCCTGACCATCCTGTTTAGAGAATGTGGAAGCTCTGGGTGTGCGTCCACGTTACTGACTGCTCTGTGTCTGCAGCAGTTCTGTAAACTCTGTCCTTCACTTGTCCCAGTCCTTAACAAGGCAGGAACAATTAAAGTGGAGAGTGTGAGCTCTACCCATCATTTGCTGTTGGAAGGTAGTTACCAGATGAAATCAGTCAGTAAATTTGTAAACTAATTAAGCTTCATGTTTTCCATCCTTCATGTCTTCTTTTACGTCTGGGCAATACACTGCAACTAATTGTGTAATTTTCAGCATGTTCAAGGAAAGATTTTTCCTGTTTATTTGCAGTACAGTTGCATTATTCATTAATTATTTGTCATTCATTAGAGAACATGTCTTAAAAATTGTCTGTAAAGCTAGTTGTGCAAATCACAAAAATGATCTCTCCTTCCTCTTCAAATGGCTTTTAGCTTTTCAAGAAGTAGTGATTTTATTTTTTTAACTAATCCCTCAGGAGAAATAAGAGCACACCATGATTTTTCAACGTTATCTATCGCTTCCAGTGCTCAGGGGTGTTTAAAGCACAAAGCACTACTGCTTGTCAGATTACAGATTTGTTCATATGTTATTACTGGAGTGCAAGATGGAGGTACTGAAGTGCAGCAGACAAACAGAAGAAAGGCTTCTGAGTAAGGGCTTTTTCCCCTTGTCGTATGGGCTTGCATACTTTGTCTAAAGAAAGATCTTGTGTCATATTTTCAGTCACAAACAGTGTACTTTTATAAATTTGGATTCAGCAAAATTGATATCTTGAACTGATAAAATTCTGTGTTTAGATATAAAAAAGAAACATTAAAAAGAAGACGGAGAGTTAATTTTTTTTTTAAATTATGCAAAAACTTTTGTCTCGTTTCTAAATAACCTTAAATAATAAGACTGGATTATTTCCAAATTGAATGAGTTGATAACCTAGGGATCTAGTCTTCTGTTCACTGAGGCAAGAGCACTTTGACAATAGATTTCAGCAGGGCAAATTTCACATCAAGGTTTGCCAATCACTCACTTTTTCCCTGGAAAATGAAGACTTGAGCCTTTGAAATCAGCATCTGAATTTTTATATAGGACATGGGATTTCATGTCGATTCTTTACTTGAAATATAATTTTTCTGAGTTTTATTTTTAACAATTTCACTAAGTAATATCACCTATTAACTTAAAACTTCCCTTGTAGATGTACATAGATGATGAATTTGGGCAATTCCTGTTGAACAAAAATTACATGATGCATTGATTTGCTCTGTGTTCCCTCTGAAGGATAAATGTCCCTGTAGGAAACAGCAAAGAGTACACTGTTCTCAACATGAAGCATAACTCACTAGTAAATAGATAAAAATGTCTTAGAATGAGCACTTTTCACTATGGAGACAGATGGTCACATCACTTGGCAAGTATTCAGCTTTTTTCCCTGAGATGTTTAAATAATGTTTATCAAACAATAGACAGAGATAAAAATCAAGATAGCCTTAAATTTATCTAAAACAGAACAGCAGGCTGCTCCAGAGCTGTCCTATAAATAACAATAAACAACTCTTGAATGAAAATCAATAATGTGGAAAGAGAATTTTTCTACTGGACTGTAGAAATACATATATCTACATATCTTTTATTGTAACGAAATGTTCTGTCCTCTTTCCTAGCCCCGAAATCAACATACTGTTTACATACCTGGCAGAGTGTACAATGATCAGAGGCAAAACCAGATGGCCATATTTTTCCTTGTCTTGTTTATTTAGGTGATGGATAGATGAATCCTGACTTTACCTGTCAATCCAGCTGTAATTATTTACGTTCCAGTGTGACTTTTTGCATTCAAGTTCTCATGCAGGTACACACAAATAGAAGTAAACTCTTTCTCTTTCTTCTGCAGGCTTAGAAAGAATTGCAAGAGATTCAGCCTATGAACAAGAAGGAAAAGTTCAGTTTGTCATTGATGCAGTATATTCCATGGCCTATGCCCTGCACAACATGCATAAAGATCTCTGTCCTGGATATATTGGTCTGTGCCCAAGGATGAGCACAACTGACGGTAAAGAACTACTTAGCTATATCCGAGCAGTAAATTTTAATGGTAAGTTACATGTATTCTTTTTTTGCCCCCTCTTCCTTAAATGTTCCATAAGTGACAAGTGAGGTTTTATTCTTTATATAGGATACTTCAAGGCACAGTGGAAAACAGGATTAGAAGCAGTTCTCATTTAATCAGAACTGTGAGGTTTTCCACCTGCTCTAAAACCTCCAGTGTATTTTTCGTCTTAATGTTTTTCATCCTAACATTAAGCTGCTCCCAAAAGAGGCAGATGTTAAAAATATGAATCTGTCGATCAAAATATTCCAGTGAAAAGCTGCTATTATGGAAACAAACTGAGTACTCGTACAGTCTTATTGAAAGAGTAAAATCATTTGGTAGTTGTTGCTTATGTGTTTGCAAGAGAAAGAAGTAAAAAAAATGTACTCTTTTGAAAATCTCCTTCTTCTGAAATTAATTAATAATTTCCTTACATAAGCAAATACTGAAATTACTTTCCATTTACATATTTAAATTTCAATTAAAACACTCACTAGCAGTTCCAACTTCTTTTCCATTTCATTGTTTTTTGACTCACTAACTTAATGAGCTTAAACAAAACTACAATATATATTTTCAAACAACACTACATAATATTCTATGGAGCTTGGAGCTGCCTGCTGGGCAAATATAGTTACAGGTGCTTATGCTGTTAACAGTAGAGGCCTATAACAAACAGGATTAATTGATGAATGTAGGTTTGAAATGTGTAGGACATACTTGATGGTGAAATAAAGTTACCAAAACCCTAAATTATTTCATTAGAAGTCATAATGATTGTAAACAATATTTGCCATTATTTTACAAAGAAATGGAGTGATGTACTTTGCTGTGTTTTGGTTGTTTTTTTTCCCTTGCTTGGTGGTAATTTATGTACTACGCATGCCTTCTAACTATGCAGAGAAAAGCACTCTCTATCACAATTTATTCCAATAACCTCAGCTGCAAGCACTTTTTGAAAAAAGCACAAGGTCATTTTGAACTTAACTTCTGAGTGGAAGATTTTTTTGCTTTAGGTAATACACCAGACCATTTGGTTGATACTAATGTTGGTTATAGTTCACAGTTTTTTCTTCCTATGCAATTTTCATGAAAAGGGAATCCCTGCCTCCAGGAATATAAAGTTAAAAGTCTTAACGATTCTTTAGTGATTTTAAAGAACATCTGGAACATAGTATCTTGCTGGAAAATGGGAAATACTGTGATGATGAAAAAGGTAGGCAGCATATTGTAAGGTTTGCGGTGATAATTACCTACATTTCCAGTTGATTTTTTTTCTGAGTCTGTGTTGTTAAAGAACAAAGTGATCTATTTTCATTTGGTAAGCATAAAAGTTTAGCATAATAAGATAAGCTGTACATTTTCATATGAAAGCTTCCACTCCCTAGATAATTATATTTCATCAATACCGGTCATAATTTCTGTTGCTAACTCTAAGTATGGCAATAAATGGAGATGAAAGCATTTTGGACAATAACAAAAATGCATTTGATTTTGAAACAATGATTTACTGAAAGAGAGGGGAAAAAAAGAAGGAAGAAAAAGAAACATTTATTTGAGGTTAATTTCCTTTCTCTTGGGATATGTTAAATATTCCCTGTACTAGGATAGTCCACATTATGTACCAATATTTTGGGTGCGTTATATGCCCAAACATTTTATTTTCTTAGTCATGCATTCAGAGGCATAAGAAGAAGATGGTCTTAAACACTTTGCCTTTTCCTATTAATCCACAATTCCTCTTCTTCAAGGCAGCACTACTGCTGTGTCTGACAGAGGTGAATAAGTTACAAGGCTTCTTGTGCTGGGAGTAAATAGTAATGCTGTGTGTCAGTTTTGATGTGCATCCTAGCCTCAAACAGTAATAACGTCCTATATTAAAAATTAACTGATAAATGAAAGGAAAACCCTGGCTTTCTTAGACATTCAAGATACAATTTTTCTATCCTGGCAATCACAGGATCACAGCCCATCTGAAGCTGGCAAGGACCTCCACCTACTCCAATCCTCTGCCTAATTCAGGATCAGCATAATCAGGTTATTTACAACCATGCCCAACCAGGTTTTAGATATCTACACTGGTGGGAGATCCTCCAAAATTGTCTCTGAGTAGTCAGTGCAATATATAATCATATTCACAGTAAAAAAAAATAAAAAAAATCAAAAAGTAACTGGCATTTTTGAGACAGGCAGTTTTCCCTTTTCTTCAATATTAATTTCCCTGCATGATCCTACCCTTATGCATATTAAACCAACTTGTCACCTCACTTAATTCAGTATATCCCTCTTCACTCGTAGTAGTGAGTAGGTTCAAATCCAGTTAATATGCTTATACATTCAACTTAGTGGTTTTCACCTCACAAAGTGTGATCTGTATTCTGAAGGACCTCTGTCTGTCTTATGGAGGGTATTTGCAAGGGTAAGTAAACACACGTATTTCTGTTTATTGGAGTAACTGATTTGCTTTTGATAGCAAGAAATCACTTTGAAGAGTATTTATTTTTGTTTACTTAGTTTATTTTAATTTACAAATTATGAAGATTTGCTTCCCTGAAGGATTAATCTGTGCAGTATTCCATGACACCTTCATGGCTGAAGGGTGATGATAACCACCAGCGCACAGTAAACTGATGTGATTGATAACACATTTGTTTCTGCTTAGATATTTGATGAATCAGCGGGAGACAAACAGCATTCAATGTGAATGATCAGCAAGTCTCATTTATTGGCAATCTTTGGTTCATTATATACTATCACTAATTAAGCTCATACGTAGTGCAAAAGCAAGCTCATTATTGGACAGCATCTCAAAGGACCCCTCCCTGTTCCGCATTCCTGTGGTCGTCCAGCTGCAAAGTTTCCTCCCTCTCTAACCGCAACATTCTGTTATTGTATAACCCCCCCTTTTTGATAAGGACATGATGACCTTGCCAGTAATCACACCAGCTGCACTCTGTTTTTGCTGTCCTGCGTGGATTCAGCTATCTGCTGCATGGGAACATGGCCTTTATTGGCTAGCCATTCTTCCACAGATATTCTTTCACTTGTATGCTAAATGCAGAAAATCTCATAGTTCATCATGGTTTTAAATGGGATAGGACTGGATTGGTAATAGAAATAAAGAAATTTATTTGTACACAACATGTGAGTTACTGCTGACTGTAGATTCCTGTTTTACTGTTGCCTTTGTTTTTCATAGGAGAGCTAGGAAAGAATGGTCTCTAGACTCAATTAGTTTTCCTTTAAAATGGGCTTTTTAAAATCAATTTAATTTAATAGGAAAATAAACTTCTAACATGTAACTGGTACTGCTTATATCTGTGTACATCTAAAGTGTTTTTAAATGAAAATAGAAAAGCAGTGTTCTGAGATATGGCACACTTAGTACCTTGGGTTCTTGATGGTTTTAGTAGACCATAACCAGCCCATCTGTTTCTTTGATCAACAAATATTTAGACCTTTTGAAAGTTTCATGGTTCTATTTATCTTCCTTTTTCCCAGGAAAAAATTGAATATTATCATTTCAGATGTCCTTATTTTAATAAGTTGCCACATTTGAAAGATTTTTCCTATCACTCTTTGTATCCAAATGAGGTATTTATGCAAAACTGCTGTTCCGTATTTAAAGTTTTGTAAAGAGAAGAGTTTTTCTGTTAATTAGGTTAATAAATGGTGATATGCACAATAGTGTAATTCTGTAATCCAGTGATTCAATATGTTCTCCCATCACATTACTCTAGTGTTCTCATTCTAGTTAACATCATTATTCTGTCTACAAAACAAGCAGGTGTTATCTAACAGTTTCTACCCTGGCATGTGCTGTGTGCTTCATGAGGAGTGTTCTGTTGAATTCAACATAAGGCCCATCAGTTAACAGGAACAGGACTTGAGCATGCATTTGCAGTGGATGGAAGTGTTTCAAAGGTGGTTTTGTTTTGATTTTAAGAAAAAGTTTTATATTTGTACTTCTTTCCAGGCAAAGAATTGCAGCATGGATACAGTGCTATTTTCTTGGATGGGAATAAAACCCTCCTTCTTCCTGCCACCTCTCTTTTGTGTGTGTGTGTCTCTCCTCCCAAACTCTGTCTTTACAGGCAGTGTAGAGTAGCTGTTTTTTGCCTACATTTAGTGATATATTTGTATTTACATTTTCATTTACACATTTTAGAACTTTTAGGGATAAATGTAACTGTAACAAAATGGATTTACAGATATTACAATATGCGTTTTACCCTTACAAAGGTAAGGGCAGCGCTTGACCTCTAGTCATATACTCGAAAGGAAACATCTTACTTGCTTTGGTGGGCTATTTATCCTGGGGATTAATAGGGATACTTGGTAATTTGACTTTTTATATGTAAGCAGGGATAATTGAGAATGGAGCAGAGAATAGGTGGAAGCACTGCCTCCCCTCTGCCATCAATACTTAGGTAAATGTCTGCTTCTTCATGAGGTCACTTCAGCATCACTTCCCTTTCCTGGTGAAGAAAAAGCTTGGAATATATTCTAAGTGTGCAACCTTTTTTTTGGTCTTCTCTGGACAAAGTACAGCAACTATATTGCTTTCTCAGATTTTGTGACAAATCTACAGTAACACTAGAACAGGCTGCTTTAAAAAATTGTGGAATCTCCATCCTTGGAGAGACTCAAAACCTGGCTGGACACAGGCAGCCTCCTCTAGCTGAGCCTGCTCTAAGAAGAAGGATTGAACTATGTGATTATCAGAGTTCCCTGCCCACCTCAGTCTTGTCGTGCTTCTATAACGTTACCTGGACTTGAAAGAAAGAAAAATATTATCACCTAACCCTGCTTTACAGTGTTTTACTTTATTCTTCTGGAACTAATTTCATAGTCTGAGTGGACAAGAAAGCCTTGCTGTTATTTGTTTTTTACATATGTTAATATAATGCCTTTGAGAAAAGATTAATTTTAGCTGAACACACAGAGACACACTGCAGCATTAACCTCGTTTAGAAAGGGAACATCAAAAAAATTCCTCCTGAAAGGGCAGAATAATACCAGAGAATGAGAATAAAAGAACAGAAGCTAGCAGGCTAACTCAAAATAAGGTGTTGACTAAAATAAAAATTAATGATCACTCTACATTGCAATATTTTTATCTGAGAAAATAGCATCTATACAGAACATTTAAAGAAACCCCAGAAGAATGAGATTTTTCATAAAGAATTTTGAACTCTCTAGAGAATCATTATTGTGGAATCAGCTGTTTACAAAATTAATCTTCTGCTATCTTTTGAAGTTGCTAAGACATCAATCTATGCAAAAACTCTCTTGACTTAATATTCAGCTCAGACAGTTTTAAATGTTTTCTTCAAGAAAGCTGACACCTCTCTATTCTTTCACTGAGTACAAAATTTGCATTCTCAAATCATTATTTATCATTAAAACAGAAGCTTTAAAACGGTGCGCTTTTAGGCTGATAAGTTTTGACATTTTTTGAGGCATTAAGCACAATAGAACTACATGTCCCACTTAGAATGTACTGGTGCTATGCTCCTCACTCAGGTTTTTAAAATTCCTCCTCTCAAGTCTACAACTACCCATAGAGAAAAAAACCTTTTAAAAATAGCTTAAATTGGGCACATCTTGCATTTTTTTGCAAGTTATGAGTTCTTATAGGCAGCTCATAATTTAGAACTTTGTACTGTCAGAAACACTTAGGATAATAGGGTGCCACTGCTACCATATTCTCATAGGGTCAAAAAACTATCTAAATATAATGTGAGATAATAGCAGATGAGTAGATCAGATATGGACAAATAAGATTAACCATGAGCTGGGAAGAGCTGAACTCTGCTGACCTTGCTAGGACTCACTGTGGTAGCAAATCTAGTTTCGCTAATCTGTACTGTGCTGAAAAAATAGATAGAGCTTTCAGAAGCAGCAGTGGGAGTGGCAGGGGGAATGTCTGATGGAGTTTGATTAAGATCAATGGTGTTTTTTCTGTCATACCTGTATCACATGGCATAATTCTATGTAATTTTTTTAGAAATCTTGGTGGTACAGAGAAATGTTTGAAAATATGGCTAAAGCTTTAACAAGCATAGACCTGAATCCATAAAATTCAATCCAGAATTCTTTTCATGTACTTTTGCCATAGTTTCACAGGTGTCTGACTTGGTTTGCAAGTGCACTGGGGACTATGGCACACCATTTGTAACAAAGAATCCTGATGTCTAGTTTCCTGAGCCTTTATGTTAAATGAGTTAAAGAGCTGTTACCAGTGTTAATTTATTATTAGGAATTAGCAGGGAATTATTTCAAATAAATTCTGCTTTGGTATGCTAATTATTTTAATGGAATTAATCCAGGTGGCTGTACAAGAAACTAAAATTGCAGAGTGATCTGAATCATTCTTAATGGATTTAAGTAATGTACAGCCATAATGTAAGCAGGCGCAACAACCAGAGCTTGCAGCTGCTGTGATTTTGAGGAACATCACGAATCCATGTGATTAAAATCAGTGATTATGAAAATTCTTGGTGTGAAATTAGAATGTAGAACCTGAAAGCAAGTGCAATTTATAGCTGTGCTTTTCCTTATGTACAGATCTTAAGTACTGATTAATTGAGCAATATATATGCTCCACATACAAAATTCTTGATGCAGAACTTGACTGAGGTCAATTCTGTTTTCAGAAACAAGGTCTAATTCATAAGATATTTTAATAATTAATATGTAAGGGATGGGGATAAAGGATTTACTCTCATTACTCAATGAAAATTGATTTGCATCTCTTGACAGGTAAGGATATCCAGATATATCCTTTCTAATATGATCAAGTGAAAAACTCAAGCTGTAGCAAAGAGGCAGAACAAATTAACCCTTGTCATTCCAAGCAAAAAAGTATCTGAGTGCAAAAAAATTGTGGGGTTTTTTGCCTCTCAATTTGTTTAAAAAACATCACAGTTTCAGTTCCATAGCATTTTTAAGCCCTTCAGAGATCCTTACCTTTATTAACAGGAAGAATCCTGACACTTGTTTTGAGGGAAGCAATACCTTGGAAAGCTTCCTAACTCAAGTGTTTAAATTTAAAATATCCTCCTAAATCTATCAAATCAAATGAGAATGTTTGTACAAACTTCTAATTTTCCCACTTGTTGATTTATGACCTGTTTGGTAATACAACTGTTCTGCAAGCCATCAGGGCAGATGTGAGGGGAAATGGATTGGTTTTAATACCTCTGTAACTGAGTAATATGAGCCTTTTTTATTTTCCTACAACATTTACTTAAAAATGAAATAAGACACATCAGAGAGAATATAGAAGAAAAAAGGGGAAAAGATTTTTTTATTGGCATTTGATAGTATAAATAAGCTGCATTTATAATTCATTTGTGTAAAAAGTGATCTATCTAGTAATGGCCTACAAACTCAAAAAAATAGAGTAAGTCTTTAGGAGGGTCACTGTCAGTGAAATTATCTTGACAAATCTTACATTCCAATATAAAGAGAAAAATAACAATTTCTTTATATTCAAAGAAATGGCAGTGCAATCATGTAGGCTAAATACTGTAGCATAGGAATTACAGTGAGGAGAGAATATTTTAAAATTAATAGATATTACTGACATCATCAGATGTCACTGTTTTTCTGCTTTAGGAAGATGTACTCAAAAGTAATCAACCAAGTTCAGGTGTATAATCAAAGGAGTACTGGATTCAAGAGCAAGTTAGATGTGTTGGACCCTGTTACCAGATGTGACCTTAAGCAAAAACAGGGAGAATCTGAGGAAACTAAGCAAAGTGTTCAAGAGGAAAGGGACAGGATTCAGTTTATCCCTTACAGGCCAATTGCTTTCCCTGTTTCAGTAGCTGGTGAATTCCAATGGAAATGTCTTGCTCTTCATATAACTGGGGAAGGCTGGTACCTCTCAAGGCTACCAGAGAGATCCCAGCTCCTGTTCATTTATATTTAGGCACCATAGACACTCATCTACTTCTGTATGTTTTCTGCAGTCAGCTATGAGTCAGATGTTTTCTCAATGTCTGGTTAAAGCATATCTAATAGTATGAAATATTAAGTATGTGGAACATAGTGTATCTTAGAAGCTTCTCTAACCCAGCAAATGAAGGATTTCTTATTATTTCTGAGAATTAAGGTATCAAATAATTTTGGCCACATAGCACATTATGTTTTATCTTGAAGAAACTGGACCCAAAATGTTGTGTCTGTTCCTGCAGTACTTTTTTGTATCTGCAATTCTAAGTATATGCTAACTACAAATCTCCTTGTAACATTTTCCCATGTTTTAACTTAAAGCAAATAAGGATTCAGAGTTGCTCAAGACATTTGTAATTAGAATTTACCAATGTAACAAATAATAAAGAAATAGAAAATTGATCTATTCAGATTAAATTAATCAAGGAAAATGTTAGAGGATGATTGCAATAATTTTATTTTAAATCTGTGATCTTGTTGTACAAGCACAATCACATTCAAATATCACAGCAGACAGGAACTGATTCTAGTTACTACTGTTCAGAAGTTCCCAATGCTTGGAAGAATTAAAACCCAATGAGCGAACCTGAATGCTGTGAGATTGTGAGTATTTAACTGAATTGAACTGACTCGACTCACCCTTTTTATTTCACATTCTGAAATGGAGAAATATCATCAGTTTGCAGAAATATTTATTGGAAAGTAGATATTAAATTTTACCTGTTCATTGTTTAGTTGAAAAAAGGAATAATCTATATTCTAACCAAAAAATTGCAGAAATATTATGTTTATCAACACTAGGATTTTAAGTTTTAAAAATACTGTACTATATTCAATAGAAAATTTAGTGTTTATTTTAATGGGTCTGGAATACCAGTGTTCATCAACCATACTGGACACCAGCTATAAAAAATCACTTCAGCAGCTCTAAAGGATTCTTAAAAAGATAAGAAAACCCAAAATCCAGGTCAACTGGCAAGCAAACAGAAAAGAGTTTGCATTTAAAATTACTTATTTTTATTATGGGTATCATCTAGTCACTTAGATGTTACTTTGAATTTGGGTGTTACACTTGCTGTATACTGGAAGATACTTCCTAAGAGTTTGGAAAGCATCCTAATAACATAGTGGTTACCTGAGCTGTTTGAGGAATACAAAATATCCTGAGATTATAAATGTGCTCTCTGCCACATATGTTTACTTGCAGGAGTAGAAGAGCAGCACAGTGTATTTGTTCTGGTTTAGGGCAAATTTAGGGAGGGAACTTTCAAAGAGGTCCTTCTAGAAAGCAGATTCAATGGCTCCCACCCCAACTAGTTTGGGAGGTAAATCTCCTTTGAGAGAAGTGAAAAAAATGTTTATTTAACAAGCAAAGTATTCACAAACATGAGAAAATGAATAATATTAAACAATGGAACCTCTCACTGTTCTGAAGAGATGGCAAATTCAGAGAGAGAGATTCTTTTTTGTGGCGTGTAGCTCGGCTCACTCTGTCTCCCATCAGTCCCTCCTGTGCTGGAAAATGCCACATCCCAGGCCCCAGTGGGCCACAAGCATGAGCTCCCGGTGCTTTTCTGGGTTTTTGGTCCAGAGCAGGTTTGAACAGTTCCAAGAACAAGAAAAGCCAGAGCCTGGGGAACTTCTCTGCCTCAGCTAGCTAAAGAACTAACCAAAAGCAAAGGAGAGCTCTCTTCTGCTTTCTGTGCTGCAGACAATATGCACCAAACGAGAGAGCTGAAGCTCTTATCTCTATATTCTTGAATACAGCTACAAATAGAAAAAAATCCCACCTTTTTGGCGTCTCCCCCCTTCACTCTCAAATCTAATCTTAAGAGCATGAAACTTGATATTTAGCATAAGCAAAACAGATGACTGGGGATATAAACATCATAAAATCACCCTAAGACACACAGTAAGAGATAGGCCTTGACACGCACTAAATGAATATTTCCCTGGGAGCTCTGTGTTTTTCTGGAAAGACAAGGGAGTTTATGCTTACTTGTGGCAGGCAGAGGATAGAGTTTGTACAGGCTTGGTGGAAAAGAAGTAGCTATGTATCACCCATGCACCCTGCTAAGAATTTATTTTTTTTCAAGGTTTGCCATACTTTAGGAAGACAAAGAATGCGAAATTCTGTATCTTATGGAGACCTAAGTAATAGATTTCTTTCTTTTGATTGTAAGGCCAAGGAAGCAGATAAAATCACAGAAGACACATTATTGCTCACCCTGAGCTCCAGCTGGATCAATGTTTGGTTTTCCTGTGTAATTCTTCAGCTACCTGAGGACTACCCTGGACTTGCTCCAATATAGCTTGATCCTGATTTGAGAGACAAAAATGTATTGGCGGTGTTCCTATGTCATACATAATCACATTTTATAAATATATCCCTAGGTAGCATCAAGTCACAACTCATAATATGGTCAGTTATGGTAGCTGTGTCCCACTTTTTAGAAATGATTATTATGCATTTTAAGGGAAGGCAAAAATGATATATGGAACCTCAAGTCATCATCTGCATGCAGGACATGCAGCTACAGGGCAGTTAACACTCCTCTAAACATGCCAGACTGTGCAAACTTGAAATGTTTATTTAGTGCAGTCTCTGGTGTGGTTCTTCCAAGTCCTACGCAGAGATCTGAAGAGAAAGCCTCAGGATATTAGAGTCCACTGCTTATCATGTTAGAGAAAAACAACTAAAGGTGCTTGAAAATAATCCTTATATTGACATACAGCCACTGTGGGAAAGTTTCTGCCAAGCCAGCCGGGTTTTAAAGGTTCCAGCTTTTGATAGTTACAAATTGTTGTATTGATCCTCCTTTATGCATGGACTAATTGCAGCTCAAACACTGATAATTTTTTCTGTTTGTCACTTTCACCATTTCTAACCAGCAAGGGATATTGTTTATGCACAACGTGCTTAGGCATGGTTTCTTTCTTACCCGGGCATAAAATGCACATGGTTTAAATAAGTTTCTTATTTTTATAAGTGAGTTCTTCTAAACCTTGTATAGTGAAACAGAAAATTCTGAGGAATGTGTGAAGTAAAGAAAGTAATATTCAAGCAGATGTTCCTATACCCAAGTTGTTAATTCAAGTTCCTAATACATACATCAATTTGCACAGCAAATATGAAGGGATAAGTTGTAGTTTAGATATAGTGCTTTAGTGAATTATTACATGGTGCATAGACACAACTGGCTGTTGTGTTTGGATAGGGCTCAAACCTTATGCCAAGGTACTGCTGCGACAGCAGAGATGAGAGTTGCCTCCCTCAGCATCCAGGATTCCTGTGAATTTGTAGCTGCATTTCTCTTGATTTCTGTCCAGAGGGGACAAGTCAGATCAGAGAAACAGGCAAAAAATAAGTGTGCCTCTCCCTCTTGGATCCAAGCTGCAATGTGGGTGAAGATGACACTGTGTGCCCCACTGGTTGGGCTAGGGAGCCTCTGAAAAGGGGAATGTACATGCTGTACTTCAGTAACTTAGAGATGCAAATTGGTGCCACATGGACAGTTTTCAGATAATTAAATTAAACTCAGATCTTGGTCGCTGGAGTCATCTGGTCATCAAAACAGTCATCTGGAGTCCGGCCCTTCCTATTGTTCCTTGTAAAAATGTCATCCTGTTTTATATAGATGATTTTCAGATTGTGAAGTCCTTGGAGTCTGTGATAACACAGACCTTGTAAATGTTGATGTACAGTGGCTAAATGGGAGGTGATCAAAATAGGGAATGATTCTAATGGAGTTCAGTGTCTTCAGAGATTACACAAAGATCTTTTATTAAGGATCACATGAAAAATTAATACAGATCAATTTTCTAAAGAAAATATCTTTATTTGCTTGATTTTGTATGTCCTTCTGCCACTTCTAAAGTGGTAAAGATGGCTATAAATTTTCTTAGATTTTCTTCCTTGCTACTGCGACAATTGCTTCTTTGTCCCCCTTCAGAGATCTCTCTGTCAGAATCAGTAACAACCAGATCAATGAAAAAAATTCTGAAAATGTAAATCCTTTATCTTCATGGTCCTGACTTGATAATGTTTTCTAATGGAGTATTAAATAGGTATGATCACACATCTTGATATGAATTGCTGGACAGATATGTAACAAGAGGGTTTCTGAGTAGGGAAATGTTGAAGGATGATGAAACCTGACAATAATAGAAGACTGTGGAAAAAGCACTGAGGGTGAGAACAAATGAATGTGACTCCTATAGACAAAGGTCACAAGCCTGTGCCTGAACCATATGATTTGTTGCTAGGAAATGGAAAGTAATAAGGTTAGGCCCAGAAAAACAGAGGGGCTTATAACTTCAGCAGATTGACACACTACAAATATTGAACAGTACATAGATTAGAGACAAGGACTACTTATATGGTATTGCTTTTTTGTTTTTCCCACATGAGAAATAACAGAAACAGTATAGACACATGATGATGTAGGTGATAAAAGGTGGAGTTTTTCTTAGCATTGTGAAAGGTTGTAGCAAAACTACTATAATGTATTGGGTTTGCCTTATTTTGTGTGTCATGCAACTAGATAACATGGAAGAGGGGACAAGTATAGAAATGGAATAATACAGGAATGTAAAGACTTTAGCTATTCAAATAGTCAGACAGTGTAGGAATAGAATTCAATTTGTGTCGCATTACATGTGATGAGTGCAGCTGTCTACACATGAACTAGTTGATTACAGAGCTTTTAGAATGAATGGCGAGAACGTAATTTAGTGGGGCACGGTTTGCCTCATCATTTAATTCTCTAAAATATACCAGATGAATTGCTCTGTATAGATGCCTCCAATGACAACAGAGAAAATCTATAAAACTCTGTGAGTTTTACTTAGCTATTTCCAAAAACAGGTCAGAGGACTGCAATTTTATTCTGGTTTTTTTGAGAAAAAACGAGCTGAATGATAGGAATAAAATGACGAGTTTTTATTGTAAATTACCTGAAAGACATCTACCAAATAAAAAAAGTCAGGAACTTAGAATATGTGTAAAAGTCATGTAATAACACTCCTTTGCAGAGAGATATGAATCTAATTATCAGTAACAAATGAAGTGAAAATAACCATAAATTATTTATTAATAAAACTAGACTATTATTTTGTGTCTGCTTTAAAAGAAATCAAAGGAAAATCAATCCACATCGAATTCTTCCTTGTATGCACAGAGATTGTATAGTCTAATCAAGATGTAACCAAATGCTAAAATCTCCTTACAGACAAAACAGTTAATCTTAAAAAAGATTGTTTAAATGCACCTTGTGAAATAAGATTTTAAATTACACCAGTATGAAAACACCTTTAAAACTGAAAATAGTCTGTCATTTGCAAAGCTTACAAAGGGAAAGGAAGATGAAAAAACAGTTTAGGAAAAATAAAAACAAAATTGGTCATAAAAAGCCTACCAAAACTGGTAGGAAGAATTGGTGGATAAAAAGATGTAAACACAGATATTTGTGTGTCTAATACATTTAGAAAAGTAATTCTGACAGTAAATGACAGGGGTTGACAAGGCTGGGGAACTGAACATTAAACAAAAAAAAAACCAAAACAGTACTTACAAAGGTTTTTATTATTTGGAACTTAAGCAAACTAGAGAAGTTACCTGGGGCAAAGGTCTGAATGTGGTAGAAGAGTCTTCTATTTAATTCTGGAGGCTCTGGGGAGCCAAATGAGATAATGTTATTTTTCAGTTGTCATTTGTCAACAGTCTGCTAAGAAAGGGAGGAGCTTTGATAATCATGGCTAGAGAAATGAGATGGGGAAAAGAATTACATAATTCATTGTTCTGTAGCATTCACCCTTTCCATCATTACAGCATCTGTCCGCACACTGCAAAATAACCAAGTATTTGCAAGAAAGAATGCAGCATATTCTAAGAATATATGTAAAATCATTTGATGCACAAGTGAAAAATAATACAAGATGCATACAGAAAGCTGGAGGCTAGATTTAGAGTGGATTAATTAAAATGTTTAAAGGCAGGTTGTGTTTCATTACTTGATATGATGGCTTATTCAGGGGTCTGAGGAGTTCTCTATAAAATCATTGCAAGATTTAGAGCTCTGGCACTAAATAAAGAATAAAAAGGAAGATCTACAAAATAAGACTGGAGAAAAGTTTGCACACTATACTGTATCCCAATGTAATTATATTAGAAATAAAAATAACTTTATGACATTACAAAGGTAGGTGATAAATCCTTAATTTGCCTGAAGAAAAAGACTGAAGAGAAATGCAGGACTCTAGTATGGGACTCATCTGAACTGTTGCACATTTTATCTTCTCTTGTTTCTAGAAACACTCTCTACTCTTAGCAAAGTTCTTGTTATTAGCCTGTAAATGCTTCAGGATGCACATAAAATCTTGTTTTTACTGCCTCAGTCCCTAAGATTACCCAAATTCTGCAATGTGGTGTTTGATCTCATTGAATGTTACCAGTGTATCCCATCCTTATCCATGCTATTGTTACATTTCTTTAGTGCATATATGTCCCAAAAGGACATTTTTTTGCCCCTTGAGGGCATAGTCACTGGTGAAAATACTAAAATTTTCCAGAATTGACTCTGAAGAACTGCACAGGGAACCTACCAATACTAGGACACTTTCAGCACAACCTGTTTGATCTCCTTTTTGATCCACTTTACAGTCTGGCTTCTGATCCCCACCTTTTCAATTTTAATCAGTCTTCTCCTATGGAATACATTTCTGACATCCAGAGAGATTGTATCTGTCAGGCATTCCTTGTAAATAAGTAAATAACGTCTGTCAAAGGAAGACACCAGGATATTTGGCGTGATCCATTTCTGAAAAATTTATGTAGCTTTTATCTTTATTTGCATTTCTGTCTGTTTTGTCTACAGAGATTTCTATATGGGCAGAGTAACTATTGATCATGAAAATATAGCCTGGAAAAACACATCAATAAAGTATAAAAAGAGGAATTAAGAATCTGTTTGAAGAAATAAGAGATTTACTTGTAGATAAGTGATTTTGGCACAAACCTCATTCTAGGTTTTGTGTTCAGAGTTGCCTCTTGAGAATATCATGGAGTTGTGTTGGGAATCCAGTCAAACAGTATGTCAGAAAACCTGACCTCAGTGATTTTTTTTCAGAGGACAGCAGGCAATAAACAAGGTTTTCTGAAGCACTAATTTCAGAGCTGACTCTGCCTGTTGGCAAACTGGATTTAACTAGTGGTATCTGGAGACATGTTAATGAATTTCAGACTAACACAAGTGCTAAACCTACTGCCATAATTAAGAAAGGCCTGCCAATCACTGCCTCGTTTGCACTGGCACAATTTATTCTGTAGATTTCTGTTGCAATATTAGCATCTAGTGAGGACAGCAATTAATTACTAAATGGATCCTAAAAGAGCAGTTCACAGGAATGAGAAAAATGACTAACAGAAGATTTTTGCAGCCCATTCCACTGTTTATATCCTAAAGTTATATATCTTTTTCTGCCTTTTACACATTTACCTTTAATGTAAATTAACATATACCCTACTACATTTCCACATTTCCACTTTTGTAAATTTTCCACATTTATCTGTCTGATCTCATTCTGGGAAGCCTATCTTTTAAAAAGTAGCACTTCTGAAAAAATTGTCTCTTTTAATTAAAATTACTTATGTTAATTTCTGGGAATATTTTGTGCGTTATCATAGAATCATAGAATCCTTAAGGCTAGAAGAGACGTCCATCTGTAACATACAAGATCTGTGAAATTGTAACAAAGGTTTTCACTCTTTCTGTGTTACATGCATTTTTTTCTTAATTTCATTGGACCTGTTACATGTATTGCATTTTCTGCTTCTTGCTCTGTTGGCTCAGCTGAAACTGCAAGAGTCATTGTAAACTTAATTTAGCTGTGATATTATCTATGTTTTATATGTTTTCAAAATTAGAGGAAAATTACTTATTAGTTTCTAATTATAATCTAGAGCTGCATTTTTACAGAGAGATTTGTTTCCATTTACACATATCTGCAGCTATTTAGTTTATTATTCAATCTTACTTACTTCTAAAGATAAGGTATTATAAATTTTCATGCCAGAATAAACATAAGAATCACGCATATCTTGAGTGCTTTGACTACAGGTGCAATTTTTTAAATGACTGACTCTTATAGTTCCTCCAACATAAAGCTATTGAGGACTGAGCTCCTGAAGCCTTTTCACCAGACTGACAAAAATTAATAATGCAGGTGTTTCATGGGTCATCTTCCATTCTCATTCAGGACTGTATAGTCTGCATTGTACAGATTCACACATAAGAAAATACATGCATGGAATCACAATATCCCTTTGTTTTTAAGGATGAGGCTCATGAAATACATTAAGTTGATTTTTCAGATACTCCTTGTTTGGTATTTACTGGCAGGAAACAGGTCATCAAAAAAGGTTGTCTGTGGCTCTTTCACACCTCTCCTGTCTTGGTGGTGCAGTCAAATGGCTGCAAATATCATGTCATTGTGATTGATCATTTGCAACTTTCTGAAAGTCTGGGATCACTAGATCTCAGAAACAGTTAGTGCTCACAAAACCAGGCTGATCCTCTGGAGATGTGTAGTACAACTGTCTCTGCTCAGAGTAGACTGAGCTACAGCAGCAGCTTGCTCAAGTCTGCATCCCATTGAATGTGGAATATTTCCAGGGATGGAGACTACTTAGCCTCTCAGAGCAACCTATTCACCTGTTTGGCTTCCTGCACACTGAAAAGTTTATTTTTTTGATTTTTTTATGCTTAAACATAACTTGCTTTTGTTTGGTATGTGCTCATTGCCTCTTGCCCTGTCTCTGGACATGACTGAGAAGAGTCTGCCTCCACTCAACAAGATATTTATACACTCTGATATAAGATTCCCTTCTCAGGTGTTCCATTCTCCAGGCTGAAAAGTCTCAGCTTCTCAGCTTCTTCTTGCATAAAAGGTGTTCCTTTACCATCTTTGTGACCTTTTGTAGTACTCACTCCAGTACGTATATGTCTCTTACTGTTGTGACCAGAACTGGACACAGTGCTCTAGCTGTGGTCTCACCAGTGTTCAGGAGACATGAAGGATCACCTCCTCAACATGCTGCTCAGACTCAGCACCTCATCTGCTACCACCGTACCACCCTTTTGCATCAGAAAAGGAACTTTTTTTCCTGCATTTGTTAAGTCTCTGGCTTGGACATGCTGCAAGTCTCATTTCTGCACCAGATAAGCACAGGCCTTTCTTGCCCCTGCTTTGTCACAGCCCCCCTTTACTTGGTGGATGCTCCCCCAGTAAGGGGCCTGCAGAGATGCATCATCATCCCTTGGGAGCTTGCTGTCTGATATGCTGGGGCAGCTGCTCTGGTGTGTGCTGGGGACACGCTGTGTCACTCCCCGCAGTGCTGACACACAGATACTCTCCCCAGCAGCAGGGTTTCCAGGCGGCTTTTGCACATCATCTGCAGAAAATGCTTCTCTGGGAACTTCATGCTGGGCTAGCCCTTACGCTGACCTCTCCCAGCACCTCCTGAATGGATGCTTGTCTCTCCTTGCTCAAAGCTTAAAGCACCCTTTGATCATAAACAGCCTCATTACAAGCTGCTGGAAGTCACAAGCCCCATGGCTGCTTTTTCCAGATGAAGCAGGTGCCCTGACACTCCAGGAGTTCCCAGAAATCCCTGCCTATCCCAGAAGGCGATCACACATTAATACAAGCAGAACCATAAAAACACTGAGCAACCTGCTGTGTCTGATGCCTGCCTCTGTTAGCTTAGTTTGTCATTCCTGTTCCCTTGGCTGGTTTTTTCCTTTCCTCTGAAAATAGATGAAAAAAAGAAAGTGGTATCACTTTTTGTATCTGGTTTAAGACTCTTCTGTGTTACTGATGCATTTGAGTTTTGTATGTATATGAAGAGGACATGGTAATCATTGGCCCTAGAAATTACAGGACATTGCTAAATGGACTTTTACTGACATGGAAAAAAATGAACTAATTCTTCTTTGCTGTCAATAGTACCCTTATTGACAGGATAGAGGTCTTATTCTACAGGAGCAACCAGGTAATATACATAAAGATATTTAGATTTTTACCTACTATATATTGCTGATGAAATGTTGAGACACAGCAGTGCTGGTATACAGTATTATTGTTGTGCAGTCCTTGACTGTTACAGTGGTATCATGGTAATTTATTTCACCTGGTAAATCTCTTAACGGTCTTGAAGAAAAATGTATTTCAAGCTTTTTTTGAGGAATACCAAATAACATATAATCAGATTTTAAAATCCATGTTATAACCTTTCATTTAAGCAAGCATTTAAGAACCTTCTTAAGGCATAAAACTGCAGTTAACAAGCAAGCCATCTATTGATTCACTAAATTTAGTGGCATTATCCTTGTAAAGTTATGCATGTGTCTTAACTGTATTGTTAGTGGCCACCTTAATGGAATTGTAAGTAGCACTCAGCAAGCAGAAATGTGATTAAGATGCATTATAAGCATGATAATAACTGCTTTTGACATCAAATTGAAATAAATTTGACAATATAAGAGGTTTTCTGGAGGCAATGATCTGAACATCTTTTCTTTCAGGAAGTTTTAAGGAACTAAAAAGATATGTATAAACAGTAGAGACGACACATGAGCTGTAGATATCGTTGAATTACTTCAGTTGACAAACACATAACCTTTTTTAAAAAATGTGTCATCTGTTCAATATTTACAAATTAAAAATCTTTAATCAGAGTTAAAATTATGCCCTTTTATTAACTTGCTTGAGTTCTGAAATGACAGGTGCTGATCACTGAACAGAATTGTATCCATTTGCTATTAAAGGACAATGAGGTTCCCAGAGTCAGAACCATCAAAAGCAGGAAGAAAGAGTAGAGAGCCCAATGAAAGAGGAGAGGAGGGAAAGCAGCAGCTGTAAATCAGTGTTGCTGTTTTGAACAGCCTGTCTTACGTTATGGTTCCTTACCAACTGCAAATCTGAAACTAGCAGTGCAGTGAAGACTTGACAGTTTCAGATGTTCTTGGATATTTTGTCAGTCACTGTTATCTGCAGGCTTGAGGAGTTCATCTTCTGAAAGAGGACATGAGCTGTGTTGTTGAAAGAGAGAACATCAAACTGGTATCTTCATAATGCTCAATATTTGTTCTGGTTATATAAATACTTGATAACAGTGTTTCTGAAAGAGTCACTTAAACCCATTAAAAAAATAGAAAGATGACCAAAAAAGTGGCATAATTAAATTTAAAATTCCTATTGATTTCACATGTATGATTTTCAGCCTTGAGTTTTAATGCAAAACTAAATCACTTCTTGTGCAGACTTACATATTTCCCCTGGGCTCACCTCAGAAGAAGTGTTTGAGTTAGCAGTCTGGTTATGACTGAAATCTCATTCAGAATCACTTTTAAAACTTGTCAGACAGGTTTCTGCAGGTTATCATGTGAGAACTGGAATATTTCTGTTTCCCTTCCAGCCATATATTATTGTGAGTTTCTAAGTATTTAAAGCTGGAAGAAATAAAAGGGTTCAGGTGTTTTTGTTTTTTTTTAAATGTATTGGTTGCTTGGTTTGGGGATTTGTTTTTGCTTGTTTGATTTTTCTTGTTTGTTTTTCTCATTTTAATGGAATCAGTATTACAGTACATTAAGCAGTAATGCATGAAAGTAAGTCTACAGAAGAATGACATTTTTAACTGCTTTACTAGAAGCCTGTTATATGTGATTTTAAATTCACATCATTACTCCTCACATCTATATTTAAAATTCAGACACTCATTTCATGATTTTTTTCGTTTCAGTAAATGCTCTTGTCAAGTTTCACCACAAGCCAAGCCTAATTTATGAGTTTATTTTAAACTCAGATTCACAGGGGAAAAAAAGAAGAACTTTTGCTTTCTTATTATTCCTACCTTTTAATTTTTTTGATATATCATATTTACCCTCAGTCTCTTCTTCTCTGGACCTAACCAGCCTGCTTCCTTTAACCACTTACTGAAGTTTTTAATTTCTTCATATCTCCTCTGGAGCTTCTCTTGTTTCGTATCTTTCCTAAAATGCTGTTCTCAAAATTTGGTATAATATTCCACTGAAGGTCTTGCTAGTATTGGATAGGATGGAAGAGTGTTTAAAAATAATCTTTACAAATTTCAAAATTCCATTTTTACATAAAATGTTGTCATGTTCAACTTATGACAGAGCCACTGGTACTAACGGGATAGTATTGCTCTCTGGCAGTTGTTTCCCTTCTGCAATGAACTGGTTAATTTTTCTACCATGACATGCAGATCTTGCCCTTAATTGTATCTAGTTTTCTTCAGGCTTCAGTCTGTTGAGATTATTTTGGAACAATGCATTTGCAACTCTCTCAGCATGGTGTCTGTCGACTTCTAGATGTAATAATCCTACTTTTGATTTCTGTATCTAAACTATTAAAGAATGTAATGAATGCACTCAGACCCCTGTGGAACAGTACTGCAAACCCTTTTCCAGCCTGACAGTGAACTGTTAATAACAACACTCACTGATTCCATCCAGGGAGTGTTTCCCTACTTTGCTTATCAAAAGGTCATGGGGGAGAGCATCGGACAGCTTTCTAAAGGGAAGCACAATGACAATGTGACTGCTTTTCCTGTATCCAAAAAGCCTACTATGCCATCATGAGGAAAAAAAAATATTATTCTGACATGACTTGTTCTTGATGAATCAATCCACTGTCTATGTTACTCATCTTCACAGCTTTCTTAGAAGTGCTCAAACAGTATTTGATTATTTGTTCTACCACTTTTTAGGAGCTGAAATTTGACTAACTAGCCTTGAATTTCATGGCTTTTCTCTCCTTCTCTCACTTCAAGAACTGTGTTTATCTAATTCCATTTTCCTTGAATTTTAGGTTCCCTCTGTCCCTATTAAGAATTGTCTCTTAATGAGGAAAAGTATCATTTATTGAAACTTGCTAAGATCATTAAAATCTGTGAGAGCTGGCATTACTGCATTAAAGCTCATCATTCTTTTGTAGTTGTATAAAGTGTGTCCTTAAGAAATGTGGGTAAAATTTGGAGGCATGAACTAATGTCTCCATTCTATATAGCACATTGCTATACATGATAAATTATTTGGAAAATTGTGAATTTTTTTAGAACAATATAGTATTTAGGAGAAATCTAAGAATCATGGAAAATATAGTAAAAGGGCCGAAACCAAAATGGTCAAATCTTGCAATATTAAGAATGACATTTAAGGTGTGGTCTTTAAAAAGGTAGAAACATCGGCTGTTCTCATAAAACTATCATCAATTTGCTTTTTGTGACCAACAGTTTTGAAATTGTTCCATGAGAAAATTTTTTTCTTGGTCCTTTCCAGACAATTTCAGTGCTAATTTGCTTTCTAGATTCCCTACAGAGAACTTCCAGGATATTCATATCTAATGCTGTTAAGTTGGTAATGCAAGATAATCAAAGGCTCAGCAATGGCCAGTTGGTCCCTATGAACTCGTATTTTTTTATGGCATCTAATAAATACATATAATATTTCTTGAATGAACTGTATTTTTTTATGGAGGAAGCAGCCTAAACTTTAATAATTTGATAACATTAGGAGAATACAATTAAAGTAGTAAATTTATTAACCAGTAATTAAAACAGAAAATAAGGCAAGGTTGGAAACAGACATTCTGAGAGTACACTGAATTAGCAAATGAGTGAAATGATTGACACCTGGACGGTGCTGTCATACTGCATTTCTACAGTGTTCTCAGGTACTGTTTGGAAACATATTCACTGCAATATTTCAAGTGGAAATTAGTAGGAATGAAAAATAAGATTTCAACCATCATTTTCTTTCCTTGATGTGGAACATTACTCCTTTTCAGCAGTGATGTTCAACGATATTTTGAGGCAAATTGATAATGCTAAATGGTCTTATGAATTCATTCCATTACAGATCTGTCTAGGTTAAAAAATCAACCAACCAACCAACCAACCAACCAACCAACCAACCAACCAAACCTGCATAATGAACATTTGTTTATTCTAAATCTCATTTTATTCTAAATTTCCTTGTTAGTTGCTCTTCACTATTTCAAGTCCTGTGATGGTAAATTCTTTTTATGCTTCTTGCGGTTGAAAAAGAGAGAATTAAATAGGAAAAGGAAAAAAAAAA